>NW_015149069.1:143066-174629 GCF_001465965.1 Polistes dominula | reverse complement strand
AAAAAAAAAAAATAAATAAGTTATTGTCAAACATATTATTTATTAATAGTACAAATAAAACATATTTAATATTTACAAACCAAATTATTATAGTTTTAAGAGTATCCGGAATATTGCTTTCGTAATGGAGAATTTTAAATTATTTTTTAAATTAGAGTGATTAATTTTTTTATTGATTTACTGAGCATTTCAACATTCTTTAGAAAAAAATAAAACTAATTACTTCTATATTACATACAAAAAATAAAAATGTAACATTTTTCAAATATTATTTAAAAACTACACAAATGTAATAATCAATTATTTGTTAATAAATTTGTTGTAAAATTTTTAATATTATCTTGAGATTACTCACTTTTGGTGCTTTGAATAAAGCCACTTTTCCTAAATTCTCCTCTGCCTTTCGGCCAGTAAGGCAACCATAAACGGCACAACACTTTCCCATTTTTTAATAAAAATTATTCTAAAAAAATAAATTAATATTTTATATTTAATTTAAATGTAATAATAATAGTATCGGTACGCTCTGAATACTTGCGCTACTAGTGGCAAAAAAGAGAACTATGATCTGGGTCAAGAAATGACTACCACAAAAAGTGGGGAAAATCCTATATCGTTCGGACTCCTGGTATCTATCCTCCGTGGAAAAACCCTTCCTCTTAAATTTTGGCATTTTTTTAATCATCCGTTCCAAAGATATCGAGTTTTCAAAAAAAAAAACAGCTCTTTCTGTGGTTTTTAGCCCGTAACTTTTTTAAAACTCATCCACATGAAAATTACCATTCCACATAAAAGTTTTGTTTTTCAATGTACTTTTCGAAAAAAAAATTCAAAAAAATTATTTAAAGTGTCTTAATACGTCATTTTCGATTTTTAAACTTTAAATTGCATTTTTTAAAGTGAGTGCATATTTTGATTTTCTTCAAAATTTTTTACAGCAAATTACTACTAATTCCACAACTTTTTAGGCCGGTCTGGTCGTGGGCCTTCGATAATTACTATTTTTTTTCGATTTTTGAAAATTAAAAAAAAATTTTTTTTTTTATTTTATAAAATTTTGTCATTTATTTCTTTCTTTTAATGTATTTTGAAACACTTTACATATTTTTTTTTATTATAACAAGCGTAGGAAAGTCTTAACTACTGATTAAGATTAATAATTAACAAAAATAAAAAAAGTCTTAATTTATTTTCGTGATTTTTTGAGAAATTTTGGCAGTCCATTATCCAATACAATTTTCTGTAATGAAATAGCTTTTTTATGTGAATAAAAGCATTAAAAAATTCATTTCAAATTTAAAAAATCATTTTATGATTTTTTTGCGTAGTGGCGTTACTGTTACCTTTTTTCTCATTAATAGTCATATTGATTTTATTTTTGTATCATAACCTCTTTTGTTATATAACAATGTACATATGTACATAATTCCATGTATCATGTATCCATACATCCATGTATCATTTACAATGATACAAAGACACTACTTAATGTCCTCCAGTAAATTTTGTGTATTTTAATTTGTTGATGCGAAATAAATATTTAAAAATGGAAGCAAAAGCTAGGTTTAGTAAATGTTGCAATCCTTTAAAATTAGTAAATCATCCTGCGAGTAAAGGATTAAGATTAGCTTCGGCAAAGCTTCAAGAATCATGGAATTTGTCGCGTTTCGATTACTTGTGCTCAACTTGTAGGAAGACATTAGGATCTCTTAAATCGGTTGCATTTGGATCAAGTCATAAAATTAATGAGTGTGATGAAAGTGACAATGGATGCAATACTGGAGATGAAGATTCTGATATCGATGGCATTATTGTTGACGATAATGTTTCAGATGATATTAGCAATACTGAATACTGTCAGATAACTGATCCGATATCTACTGGTGATTCGTTTTCCTCAGGTATTCTTTATTTTTTACTCTTGTATTTCGAAGTTAACTTTGAATATAACATTTATCTGTTTCTTTTTTCCGTTTTGTTCAAGGATTGAAGTCATTGTCAGGAGAAGAAGTTACCCGTACGATGCCGGTTTTGAGTTTCAACTCAACTACCTGTTATCAACCAAGCATTGCTTTTATTAAATATTCCTCAGATAGATAAATATACAATTAATAATCCAATTTAGTTGAGTGAGAAGTACAATGAAATTTGCTCTACATTTGCAACATTATTGGGATTAGATAATGTCTCCAATCATTATGAGAATTCAATCAATTAGAATATTTTAATAAATCCCAAATCTAAGTTTGATAGTGAAGAAACGACTCGAGCTCAAAAATTACAAATTTTAACTATATTGCCTAGTGATTGGAGCATTCAAAAAGTTTGTGACATTATGGGTGCTACGAAACACATGACAATAATGTCGAAATCATTAAAATGAAATAAAGGTGTACTTTCAGTGCCAGAACAAAAAAAAGGTACATTTAAAGAGATCTTCGTTTGTAAATTACAGTTTTTAGGTACAGTCCTTTTTCTTATAACTCAATAACTTTTATTGCTTCTAGGACGTCCCTTATCAGACGATATTAAATGTAAAGTCATCGAATTCTATAAAAATGACGATGTGAGCGTAAACTTACCTGGCATGAAAGATTTCATATCTGTACGCAACGATAATGGTTAAAGAGAACACGTCCAGAAAAAACTCATACTCTACAATTTGAAAGAACTGTACGTTACTTTCAAAGAACAATATCCAGATGATAATATAGGATTCTCTAGCTTTGCATCATTGAGACCAGTTAACTGTGTGCTTGCAGGATCCAGTGGTACGCATACTGTTTGTGTATGTGCCATTCATCAAAATATAAAACTTATGATGTTGGGTAAGTATTATGAAAGTTATCTTTTTCAACTGTAAAAGTTAATACATTTATTTTCTGACAGGATTTAACTTATCAACGCTAACTCGTAATACGACTGTTCCTTTGGTACACTACAGTGATTGTTTCAAGCTAATTCTATGTTCCGATCCGTCACCCAATTGTTACTTATCAAAATGTGAGAAATGTCCAGGAATCGGTGGCCTTCAGCAGCTATTGGAAAGTGTATTTGATGAAAATGCTATAGATGAAATTAATTATAAGTATTGGATATCGAGTCCCCGCTGTAGCCTTGAAACACTCACTAAGAGCTCGTCAGAATTTGTTGAAATATTTTGTGAGCATATAAACAATCTTTTACCGCATGATTTTATTGCCAAATCGCAATCTGCTTTCATGAAGCAGGCAAAAGAATCATTGCAAGATGGAGAGTTTTTAGCTGTTTGTAATTTTGCAGAGAATTACGCGTTTATAATACAAGATGCAGCGCCGGGATTCCATTGGAACAATAATCAAGCGACAATTTTTCCTGTAGTCATTTACTTTAAGCAGAATGGTGAGCTTACGCATCGAAGTTAGATAATTATTTCTGACAGCATGAACACGATGCAATTGCTGTCTATGTTTATTTGAAAATTGTTACCGATTTCGTCAAAGAATTGAATCCCAATGCAACTAAAATTATTTACTATTCCGACGGCGCTCCACACAATTCTCACTTTAAAAAATGCAATTTAAAGTTTAAAAATCGAAAATGACGTATTAAGACACTTTAAATAATTTTTTTGAATTTTTTTTCGAAAAGTACATTGAAAAACAAAACTTTTATGTGGAATGGTAATTTCCATGTGGATGAGTTTTAAAAAAGTTACGGGCTAAAAACCACAGAAAGAGCTGTTTTTTTTTTAAAACTTGATATCTTTGGAACGAATTATCAAAAAATTCCAAAATTTAGGAGGAAGGGTTTTTCGATATATATAGTCAAAATGGCGGTACAAACTACGGAGACAGCCGAAATTAAACGGAAACATCCGAATAGAGGTTTTTGAAGTGAAAACTTCTTTAGAATGGGTGTGATTTGAGAAAAAAAAACGCGCTAATGTAGTGGGGAAAGGAAACCAGCGATGTAGTGTGGGAAGAAACTGCATTAATACTAAATGAGAAGAGAAAAAGAGACAAACATATAGGATTGAGCCTGCGAGAGAATGAGACAGAATAAAGCTGTACAAGTTTTTCTATTCTTGGTCTTTGCTTCGTAGTCCCACTCCTGGCTACTAAGCTTTGTATATGTGTGTGTTGTGTGCGACTGCATACTACGAAGCGTAGACACATACAATAATTTCGATACAAAACCTGTTTGTAGGTAGGAGTGATAGAAAGGTAATAGAATAAACAGAAGAAGCATGTAGGCGACATAAAAATAAGGTACAACGAATCGACGGTCGAAATAAAAAAAAAGGTGTATTAGTATATTACATACCTAGGGCGGTAAAGTAAGAAATGTTTCAGAGCACATGTAATTGTTGTGCGAGGCGAAGCCGAGGTCAATAAACATGTGCTCTGAGGTTTTCTTATTTATTGCCCAAGGTGTTTATACTTTTTTTCTGCTCGACGTAGGCGGAAAGCGGCAACTTCGTTTTACACAGCTGGCGGAAAGTTGACACTTTCCGCACGGAGTGGTGAAAAGTCTTTTTTTGTAAGTTGTATAAGTGTTAAGTTGTATAAGTGTGTAAGTCTGGGTGAGCTAGAAGGGTTCCCAAACGATACCGATACTTCGTTTATTTTAATTATAATATTTGCATATTCAGGAAATTTATACTAATTTTTCAATAAAAAAGAAACATTGCTAAATAGAAGAATTCTATCTTAATTAACACTATTTGGAAAGTGATAGTTTTTGGTAGCTATTCACACCCTAAGATCATACCGATGCCCTTTGATATATATGGTAATAATATTATAATAAATAAATCCTACAATTATCTTACTCTTGTTACTCTGCATTCGTCTTATTCTCTAGAAACTTAGTTTTTTGAAGGTTGTATTTCTAACACGTGTGATCTGCCTAAATGATTTTTTTTTTAATTGGGAGATTTCTGTAAGACGCGTAGTAAGGTGATGTAATAGTAATAACACGTACGGAACTAAAAGACTTTGGACTTCCTGCGGGCGGTAGCGTGGAAAAAAAGTAAACATCAAATATGGCATCGTTGGTTCTAACGATCGGTGACAAGAATAAAGACGTTTTTGTTGGTATAAGTGAAAATGTATTTAATTATTTTAAAGTTTTTGATGTATATTTCACATTTATTTTTTGAAGTTTCGCTTTTGTATTTATCGTAATTCTACAGCTAAACATTTAAAAGACTTAAAAAAAAACCTTAATAAAAAATACCTTCACTTATCCGCCAATGTCACAAATATCTAATAGTCCGTAATTTTTATATTTTAATAAAAAAAAACTATTGTTGCAAGAATACTTTTAGTTTGATAGTATGAATATTATTATACAGTAAATTTAAATTTTATTTATATTTTCGTATTGTAGCGAGCAATAGGTTAACGGTTATTTTAAAAGTTATGGTGAGAGTAGAAGGAATGGAATTTAGGTAGGGACTGATTTTAGAAAAGGACTGCAATCTACTCAGTCTTCGGCAGTCTAAAAAAAGTTTTAGTTCAGTTTAGGTTTTGTGATAACTTTCTAACGGATATGCTTAGTTCTTTTACGTTCGTCGTACAATAATATGTATTTTCTTATCTACCAATTAAAAAATAACTAGAAGTTTGGACCAATCAGGTCGATGAAAACAGTTCATATACCATTCTAATAGATCATTATTATTTATAGATCATTTTATTAATTAAAAAAAAATTTAATAATAAATTTATAATAATTATTATATATTTATATAATATTTAATATAAATATTAGTTATAAGACTGTGTTAGCATAACAGCTGCTAGTCTCGGGGAATGAAAACTAGTTTGTAGTAGTCCCCAGGATGGGTGGGTCTCAGTCACCACGACACAGCGCGTCCTCAGGTTGCGGATAGAGGAAGGGCCTCTTTGTCCTGCATAGGGACGGAGGTTAGCTGCGAATAAATTGAATAAGCAGTCGCGGACAGCCGACTTAGAATTAGCTTTCCTGTTCGGGGGTTGGGCGTAGATCTGATTACCCCTCACCGTAAAACGACTTTATCGAGCATTAATAAATACCGCCATGGATTTTACTAGGGTAAAAGTTTCCCAAGGTAAACTAGTCCTCCGTTCGGATCTCCGTCGCGTTACAAGAAACTACATGGGCCGGGGAAGGTTCAGGCAACGCGGGGGCGTATACCCTTTACTATGGAGGGTCGGAGATCCATAGTTTCAGCGTCGGGTTCATGATTAGGAAAAGAATGCTATCCGCGGTAAAAGACATTAGGTTTATAAATGAAAGATTAGGATTGATCGTATTTCAGGGGCGATGGTACACGATAGCGATTATTAATGTGTACGCGCCGACGGAAGATAAAGAGGACGAAGTTAAATATGGGTTCTACGAGGAACTTGAGCGCATCGTGGATCAATTGCCGAAAGATTACATGAAGATAGTCGTAGGAGATTTTAACGAGAAAATCGGTAAAGTGAGTTTTTTAGACCAACGATCGAGCCCGAGGGTCTCCATGAGGAAAGTAACGATAACGGAGTAAGGGTAATTTACTTTACGGCCGGGAAAAATCTCATTGTTAAAAGCAGGTTTTTTAAACACAAAGATATTCATAAACAAACCTGGATTTCCTCGGACGGAAATACGCATAACCAAATGTATCACGTTCTGGCAGATAAACGACGACACACGACACACGAACTTACTAGATGTTAGGTCGAACAGGGGGGCGGATTGCAACTCGGATCATTTTTTGGTTATTGCTAGGATGAGGAAATGGCTTTTCGTAAATAAGACCAATGGACAGCGGATAGGAAATAAACGAATAAACGTAGAAAATCTTACCGAGAGAGAAAACGGAACAAAGTACGTGGCCAAAGTAACGAAAAGATTCGCGTCCGCAAAGAAAATTGACGAAGCAGATAAGAGTACGGATAAAAAAATAGGCAAAAATACGCAACGCGATGGTCAAATCGGCGGAAGCCATCATTGGTTTTTGTAAAAGGCACAAAAACAAACCATGGTTCGACGAAGAATGCGAGTTAGCCATCAAAGTCTGAAACGAAGCGCGTATCTCGTTGCTGACCCAAAACACGGATCTAGCCCGGGACCAATTTTACAATATAAGGCAAACGACACACAATTTAATTAAGAACAAGAAGCGACAATTTTGAAAACAAATACTTGAAGAAATTGATGAAAATTGCCAAAGCAGTAACGTCCGTGGTATGTACTCGGGGATAAATAGACTGAGAAAGAGATTCCAAGCTAGGATTCCGGATCTAGTGAAAGATACGAACAACAATTTAGTTTCGGATGCAACGGATATATTGAACACGTGGAAAAATTGTTTTAATCGGTTATTAAATATAGAATCCAAGAACGACCGGGAAACAGAGAATTTCGAGTTCCATACGGCGGAACCTATGGTTAGTGAACCAACTATGTTAGAGGTAAAAAGGGCGATTAAAAAACTAAAAAATCATAAGTCACCGGGTAACGACTCGATTCCTGCGGCAAAATTGTTGACATACGCGGACGATATTGCTTTGTTAGAGGACCACAAAGAGTCATTAATCAATAACGCGAAAATACTAATAGATAACACGAAAGATCTGGGGCTACAAATAAGCGCCGAAAAAACCAAATATATGGTCACTAATAGAGTTCAGAATATACCTAGTACTGAAACTTTGGTCGTCCAGAATAAAATTTTTGAACAGATCAGCAACTTTAGGTATTTAGGATCAATCATAAACCAGACGAACAAAATTAACGAAGAACTTAAGAAAAGAATCAATTTAGGCATGTTTTTATTTAGTTAACAAATTACTCAACTCGCGGTTGCTGTCTAGGCGATTAAAAATCAGGATATACAGGACAATCATCTTGCCGGTAGTCCTTTATGGTAGCGAAACGTGGTCGCTTATGTTACGGGACGAAAAGAAATTTAGGGTTTTCGAAAACAAAGTTCATCGTAAAATTTTCAGTGCTAAACGCGATGAGGAAACGGGCGAATGGAAAAAAACTCCAAAACGTAGAAGTACATCGATTGTACAACAAACCGGACATTATTAACGTCATAAAATCACGCCGATTAAGATGGGCTGGTCACGTGGCGCGCATGGGGGAGGATCGAACGGCGCACAAAATATTGGTCGGTATACCAAACGGGAAAAGACCACTAGGTAGACCGAGACGTAGATGGGAGGATAATATTAGAAGAGACCTGAAAGAAATAGGATACGAAGACAGCGAATGGAAGGATCGCGCTCAGGGACGGGAACAATGACGGGATTTGATATTTGGGGCAATGGACTTTCCAGTTCCTAACGCTAACTAATAATAACAATAATAATAATGATAATTAAAATAATAATAATAATTAAATTATATAATCTCGCTCTCCTAAAAAGGTTTATAAGGTAAGACAATTTTTGTTAATGCTAAATCTTGAGATTGCATGTAAACTTGAATTGTCCCATTGAATACCGAATTAACAAAAATTGTCTTAACTATTACACCTAAGAATAATATATATAAAGACTGTTTAAATTTACGTATTATTTAAACGTCCAAATGTTTTGTAATAAACCATTTTGTTTATCAAAATGATCCAAACGCAAATATTAGCGATATTTTCTTTTGAATATTCCTGTAAGACGCGTGCAAGGTGACTCGTAATAATAATAACGCGTTCGGAAGAAAACGACTTTTGACTTCCCGCGTGTGTTAGCAAAAAAAAAAAGTAAACATCAAATACGGCATCGTTGGTTCTAACGATAGGTTACAAGAATAAAGACGTTTTTGTTGGTATAAGTGAAAATGTATTTAGTTATTTTAAAGTTTTTGATGTATATTTCACATTTATTTCTTGAAGTATTCTTCGCCTTGGCAATTCTGGGTAGGCTCAAAATTAGTTCTAATCTTCGATGATCTAGAAAATATTCAAGTAAGATTTATTGAATTTACTGCACTTTTTTACAAACGATTAAATCAAATATTATTTTTTTATTTCGAATTTTATTATATCAATTTATTGTTTTATTTTTCAGATTCTTTTAAAAAGCTCAAAAACTGATAAGAAAAGTTTCCTATATTACTTTATTAATCATACCTTGGGCGATGGATTATTTACAGCACCAGATAAATTATAAGCTCTCAGATGGTTTCTTTTTAATTAATACAAAACAATTACCAAATTCAAAGAATAATTAAGTACGTTTTAAATATTACTTACAAAGTATTGCTGTTAATAATAGTTTTTTTTCTGTACATTTTCATAAAATGTCTACACATAAACACATGTTTATGCATGTATAAAGATATCCTTTCCTAATTTTTTACTATTAAATATATAAAAAAAAAAACAAAATAAGAAAAACAAGTAAAAAATATTTTCTTATTTGAAGGAAAAAACATTTATGTACAACTTATTATGAAAAAAACATCGAAAAATAAATACTAGATCCAAAATTCAATGCTAAAATAATTTCATATTATATGGAGTCATTGAGTAAGAATTCAAAAAGACTAATAAACGTTTTAGAAAATACAAACGGAGAAAACTTAGATTTTTCTCATTACGTACATTTATATACGTTGGACAACTTACAGTATTTGTTGAGTCTTAGAAACTGTAGAATTTTAAAAATATTTAGACATGTACAAATCCATAAAAAATTATTTTCTTTTTTTCTACTGACAGATAGCTTATTGGAATCTGATTTAAATTTGCAAAACAATCAAGACTGCAGACTAGATAAATATTTGAATGAGTAATAATCAAAAGAAAATTATTATACTTTTAATATAACATAATATAACTTTATATTTTTTTCTTCTTATTGCATTTTATTTTTATTTAGTATGATGGATATAACTATGGAAAGATTCTCAAAATTGTGGTTGTATCCCAATATTATATTTAAGAATTCATCTTTAGGAAAGTGGTTACATGAAAATCTCACATGCATAAATAATATAACAAACGAGGTAAGAATAAAAAATAAATTTTTGTTCTAAATTTCTTGATCGTAACTATATAATACAATTTTAAGAAAAATCATATTTTATTCATACTTCATATATATTTATATATAACTTTTATTCGTTAAGATTATAAAGAAAAAGAAAGAGTCAATACAGGAAGAGAAATTTACCCGTGAAGGAAATGGTCCATATGCGAGTAAATTGACAAAAATAATAAATATTATCGTCTGATAAATCTCAAGAGTATCGTTTCAACAGGTTTCAAAGTAAAGGACATTTTTAAGCCAACATTTTCAACTGATACTGGATTATCTATTTAAAACATTTACTGTTAAAATATATCTGGAAAAAATCCGTATGTACTTCTCAAGATAATAGTACATAGATTAGGAATTTCTTTTGTTTTTTATTCTGGGTCTCATAGTTGTCCAGGTATAAGTCCGCCCGTTTTAGTAAAAAAAAAAAACAGGGTTTTGTTCAGTCACGAATACTGACTATGCCATTTTCTATCTAAAATCAATAAAAATATTTGTGTACATAGTTCAATATATGATTAACCAACCCTCAAAAAAGAAATTCTATTCCTCATTTAGTTTTCGCAAAAAAAGTTCCCAAAAAAAGGCTCTATAGTGGTGTTATCCCTTAAATACGCTATCGATCTTAATGAGAGAAAACTCCACTCAGAGATTAAGAGGAATATTCTAGGAGGGCCATAATATCAAAAACAAACTTAAGAATTAACGAGATATATTGATGCAACGAAAACCTTTGTACAGTGTTGGTCCCTTTGAGAGGTTTCAGTTTCCTATGTAAACACATGTGATACAATAGAAAGTCATGATATTCCAATATTCTAGACAAAGTTCATTATGCATAGTTTCCACTACCAAAACCATAGGCTGTACACATCGGTGGACTATAGGGGTGGATCCTTTTGCTATTGGTCAATAAGATTCATAATTTCCTTCTCTCTCCAAAGGGGTGTAGCTCATTTCTGATATAAATATGTGAAAAGAAGTAAGAGAGCGTCCTTATAGTCCACTAATTATACAATCAGTCTGTCTGTATATATCCGTCTGTGTATTATCTGTTATATCAGTCATTCTGCAAACCAATCAGTTTATCAATCAATCCGTCAGTCGGTCTTATATTTATTACTCTTTTGTATTCTGTATTCTTACAACCACGCCACTTTTTGTAAACATTTATAAATACTGAACTCTGACAGCTCTGAAAAAAATATTCTGAGAAACATGGAATTAAATAAAAGTTTAAAGAAATTTTTAGAAACCTCAAACGTTTTCAACACAGCAATATCAAGAACTTTAAGAGATAATCTGCAAAGTTAAAAACATCTGATATTAATAAATCATAATACAAAAATCAGTAGGCACCAAACCATTTTGTTTAAAAAAAAAATAGATTTATGCGAAGAAAAATTTTAAGAAATTGAGTTTATAGTTCATTTGTAATCTTTCCATGTAAAATTATTAAAAATTGTCTCTATGAAAACTTACTAATAAAGATATTTTTAAAAATTGTCAAATGCCTATTTATTTGAGTATCACGATAAATATACTTGATGAAAAAAAAAAATAATAAATAAGTTATTGTCAAACATATTATTTATTAATAGTACAAATAAAACATATTTAATATTTACAAACCAAATTATTAAAGTTTTAAGAGTATCCGGAATATTGCTTTCGTAATCGAGAATTTTAAATTATTTTTTAAATTAGAGTGATTAATTTTTTTTATTGATGGTAAATATGAGTTAAAATAATTTCGAATTTTTTCGAGATTTTTGAGATTTAATTTTTCTTTCCGTAGCACTTTTATTAAAACATTTGACAAGAAAATGCCCCCGCATTATTAAAAAATTTGTTTGTTCTTTCAAATATTAATTCTTTCTTATTCTCATCACAGCCAATAAAAATCGAGATATTCCTTTTAGAAACATCATCTAATATTTCAAACATTGTGTCAATCTTCACTGTTTTTGTACCAACCACCATTAACACAACTTCTTCTAAGCTTTTTATTTAATTTAATTTATTTTTACATTCACGAGCCAGGTTAACCAGTCCGTATTTACGTGTAATAATAATAATAGTATCGGTACGTTCTGAATACTTGTGCAGCCAGTGGCAAAAAAGAGTACTATGATCTGGGTCAAGAAATGACTACCACAAATAAGGTGAAAAATCCTATACCGTTCGGACTCCTGGACTATCCTCCGTGAGTGGCGACATAAACTGTAGAATAATTTTGCGGTTAAAATTTTGTTTACAGTATTATTCATTATTATAATTCAGAAAAATAATCCTAAATTTTTACAAATTTGTGATTTTAATTTATCAATATTTTATTTTCAACAACTAATTATTAAAAAATGGTGAACTCGTGTTATTTATGTAATAGAAAAGCATCTAAAGCTGACCATATTTCAATGCATAGGTAAAAATAAAATAAATACTTCCAGAATTCAATAAAAATGAATTAATTTTTTACATTGTTCTAAGCAATAAAAATAAAATTATTCATTATCATTTTATATTTGAAAAAAAATTTTATTTTCCTCGTAAATAAAATAAAAAGTTATTATAAAAATATATTTTATTTGAATTACTCGACGCGCGTTTTCCCGTATGCAAACGATGCACAGAACTGAGCTGGAAGCTCGGAGGATAAAGAAGGTGACATTATCTGTCTCACTTTGTCGGAACAGCTTCTACTTATGGAAACTGTCCATATAGGAGTATTGCATATATGAGCAGTGATCCCAGAGACTTTAGTTCGTCTAATCGACGAAAATTATCGTACACACCGGAAAATTATCGTACGCACAGGAAAATTTTGAATTTGTTGAATTTGTCGGATTAAATTTAAAAAAAGTAAAAGTTCCAACTTTTTCAAAGTTTATAACCTTTTTTTTTTTTATTTGATAGTTGGCTGAGTTTAGTCGGCGGTTCGATAAGTCCACCGGAAACCACAAAATCATAAAAAAATTAGTCTTCAAGTTCAAAGAAGCTGTCGTAGGTATGGCGTACGGCAGGGAGAGAGATCAGATCGTACAGTGGTGGTTCTTTCTTCTCGAGATATCGAATCAAAAGAAAAAAAAGATCATCAAGTTTTCTGATTTCCAAATTGCACAGTGATAATTATCGTAAAATCGAAAGTTATCGTACAGGCTGAATTTTGGATCGTACAAGGTTTCAAATTATCGTACGAATGGGATCATTGCTATAATCGTTACTTGTCCATTTTACAAACCATTCAGTGATGTGTACGTCAACGATAGTTACGCTTCTTGTGGATATAAGACTAACTAAATAACATAGCATTGAACCTTGTACTAGGATCTTTGGCAGTAGCACGGGTAGGAAAATTTTCCCTAGCGGCAAAAATATGAACTAGAACAAATAGGTTACTGTACATTACCAATATAAACAAAATAGAGAACAACGTAGAAATTTTTTTATAAAATTATCATTGTCTTGTAATTAAATTTAATAAAATGAAACTTAYATTGCAAGAAATTTTTAAATTTGCTTGCACAGAATCAAGCAATAAAAGTTTTGTTGATGGTGAAAGTGTATTAAATGCTGGACATGTGATTAAGTGTGGGCAAGTACCATGTAGTGATTGTAATATTGTAAGTATTTGAGCTTTTTGTTTACAAACTTCACATATTAAAGATAATCCACATGAAATAACTGGTGAAATATTAAAAGATGGTCGAATAATTGGAATGGGTTGTTCATGCAAGGGTGATTTAAGTGGTACTTGTAAACATATTATAGCAGTATTGCTCTATTGTAACCGGTAAGATATTTTATCATATTTACATTACCTATTGTGATTACTCTGTGACTCCAACAGTTTATTTATTATAATTGTTTTTCAATTTTATAGAAATGATTTGGAGAGTTTGCAAATGATCACGTACACTGATAAAAAGTGCGTAGGGAACCAACCTCATAAATCATCACTAGAAAAATATGAAGCCAAGCCATTGGACGAGCATGAATGTTTTTCAATGTCGAGAAAAAAAATTTTAAATACTAAATATCGAAAAAAAAACCCCTACGAGACTAAAGCTAATGATGACAACACTAAATCCAAGGATTCAGATGAAAATTTCCAGCTGTCTGAGGAGGAAAATACAAAAATAAGAAACTTAATGGTTGCTAAACTTGAGTCTTCTGCTTTGGCTTTACACATGTAAATTTTTTACCAGATTTTTCATTCTTTTATTTTCGCAAGCAATTTTTAAAATAATCTATATTATCAATTTCTATTATTTGTATATTTTAATTTTCGAATTGTTATTATTTTATTTACAAATTTTTTTTTTTAAGTTATTATACAAAACAATCATGTTTTTCTTTTTATACAAAACATATTAACCTATTACGTGAATTAATTTTTAACTTCTAAGTACGATTTTTTTTTCAAATTAAATAAGAAACTATTACAAATAAATTATTTCGGAATTTCAATGATTTACTGTTTTCATTCTATTATATACTTCTGTGTATTTTCTATTTTCAGAATTGGAAGACATGAAGCTATCCAAATTTCAAACAATAATTAAATCTCCTCACAACTTATTTTATAATTTATACTCCATGTGACGATAAATTACTGATAATACCTATCAGCTTTGATATAAAATACGCTTAAAATTTATTGTATTCCTTAACAAAAATTTATTTTAATAAAATGGCTCATGTAGTATGTAAACACGGTGATAAACAAAAACAAGATTGAAAAATTTTTACTTTTGTTAAATGTTGTATTAATTATGTAATTTGTAAGAGTTAAAAAGTTCATAAATTAAAGTTTGCTGACGTTCTAAAATGTAATAAATAATATAAAATAAAGTACTTATTATAAATGAACCTACCTCGTAGTTTAAGAAAAAAACTCATCATTTTTTAGTATTGGTGCACTCAAATTTACTAGACCGCAGATAACATTAAAAATTTCTTCAACTTTACTGAGAAGACACATTGGCATTTTGTCGTTTAAGATATTAAAACATTTCAATTGTTGTTTACAGCGTTCGATATGAACGAACGCTTTAGCAACATTGTGATTTAATAATGATTCTGTCTTGGAGAACTGAGTTTTATCTCCAAGAAATATTGGTGATATAAAAGTCACGTCATATTCTTTACAAAGATTATCAACAGTTAATCCTCTGTTTGCTAATAATGCATCTTTTTTATCCATTTTTTTTAACAAATTACTTTGCTCAAAAATCATATTATCCGAAATACGTCCACCGTAAGGTTTGCTTACAAAAGAAATTAATCCAGCTGGTGTCATGCCAGTCATAAACTTTACAGTGTAYGTACTTTTATAATTTGAGTAAGTTTGTAATTGGCAACATAATTTTGAAGGTTTCTGGATGCGAACCTCTGTACAGTCAATAACTACGCGAACATTTTCGAAGCCTCTAAAACATTTCGGCATATTTTTTAAAATATTATACTTTGTTGGCCAATAGATAACAGGTTTTAAACACAGATTTAAATTATTTATCATATCGAAAATAATATCTTTACATATATCTTTAGAGCATTTAAAAAAAATTGCTAATACAGCGTAAGATAAATTCTGCTTTAGCATCATAAAAGTCATCAAAATCATTTCTCGCAAGTCAAATCTTGAAGATGTTTTGTGTTTTGGTCCTACAGTTACGACTAATTCTTCCAGTAAATTTAATACTTCAAAAGTAGGAATACCAGTCAGTGTACTTAATTCTTCTTTTGATGCAATTGAAGAAGAGAATTTTGGGATCATTAAGTCACTTTGAACTTGTATCCCTATACTTTTACATTTTTTTAAGAAAAGTGCATTTTTCTTAGTAGAACCGCATATTGTCTGAGGTCCAATACAATTTATGTTATTACTAATTTCTTTTTCGTTTCCATCGTCATCTTTTTCTTCTTCCTCATTTTTATCACCTTGATCTTTCTTCCTCTTCTTCCCTTTTTTTTCATTTAGATTCAATTTTTCAATATCATTATCTGTCACTAATTCTTTTTTAATTGATCTTCCAAGTATTCTTTCTTCTTGAGAATCTATTTGTTCTATAGGATAAGAACATTCTTTGGATGATCCTAAAGGAAGATTTTGACTAGGAACACTTATTTTTTTTAAATGAGATCGAGTTGAATCAATAGCTGTAACAACACACACACAAAATAGAAGCATGAGTAAATTTACTGATTTACCAATTTATAATAAACAGAAAAAATAATTGTTAAAAATACTTACTTGAAGGTAAAAAATCATTTTTAATAAAATGGAGTGAACAAACTCTCATACTGCGAGTTATACTTTTTTTAATGTTTAGCGCTTGTACCCAAGCTATATGTCTATCAATTATTTTTTTTTCACCAAATTTGTTTATTTGATAAACAAATTGTTTGTTACGAGGTGGAAAATGAAAAAAACTTATTTCTTCATCACGACAAGCTTTACTTGTACAACCATTTACACAACAACACACTTTACTTTTATTTTTTCTTGCTAGGAACTCCATAACAAACAAACAAAATTCTTACAACTTTTTAGTTTAACGATACTAGTTATTTTTAATTCCACATTTAATAATAAGTAAGCAAGTCATAAAATTAAAAATATAAATATTTCTACATAAATATCGTGTAATTGCTATCAGCTGTCAGCAATTCGGTACATTTACACTAATTTTGAATTTAGCCACCAGATAGCGTATTTAAGTGCTAGAGATTAGGGATCCTATAGGAGGGACGCGTCATGTACATTGCTGGGGGACAGGAACTCGTGTAGTCACGTGATTGCGCGTGAATGATTCAATTAACCACAACCGTTAATACATAATAAAGATAAACATGGCTGCGCGATGCAACGGAAGCTGTCCCCCACATTTTCACCCTAGCAATGTACATGACGCGTCCCTCCTATAGGGTCCCTACTAGAGATCCCAACATAGAGACTAGACAAGGAGCACGATCTCAAACGCAGTGATCCCAGAAACTTTTGCTTGTCTTATCGACACAGTGCCGTAAAATTATCTGGTTTTCAGTAAAAGTATCGTACGCACAGGAAAAGTTTCCATCTCAAGTTTTTGACTAGGTTAACAAAGATTTTCCGGATTTCCAGATTTTTTTAATGCAAAAGTGCAAAAAAAACGTGTAAAAATATGTGTTTAATTTATTCAACAAGTCGCCCTTCCTTTTTCGAAGTGTGAAGAAAGTTAACTGGTGATCTTTTTCATAAATAAGACTGTGTAGGGCAATAGGAAGCGCTGCAATCGAAACATAATCGAAATATATCGAAAATTATCGAATTATCGTAAATTACCGTACAATTATCGTACGAGTGGGATCACTGCTCAATCGTATTAATTGCCAAAATCTGTCCACGCAAATCGTATATTTAGGTTTTCTTGTTTCACCATTAGGGTCGCTAATATGCCCTTTGTACTGTTTTGAATATAGTAACATACTGATGCGTGAAGTGAGCAAATAGTTCTTAACCCTAATACTTGTATGTAAACAAAAAATAATAACAAAAATAAAATATTAAAAATAAGATTAATAAAAAATTATAAATATAAAAATGGGCAGAGTGTGCGCAGTTAAAAATTGCAATAGTGGGAGTGCAACTGATCTCATACGAAGACGGGAATTAACTATTACTTTTATCTGACTGAATTTTATTATCAATAAAATTTACATTTAATACTATTTTTTTCTAAATGATTAGGATTTAATCTAAATTTATTATTATTAATATTACTATTTACTCAATTTTTTACGATTATTAAATAATTATTTATTTAATTTCAATTATTTATTCTTGAACAACCTAAATGATTACCCTTTGTTTCGTATTATAATTTTTTTTTAAACTGCCGTCTTATTCCCCTTCCATTTTGGTACAAGGCGAACACGGGCGCTCTCTTATTTTTATATCCCCTTTGTATACATGGAGCTCGTGCTCCTTGTCTAGTCACCATGGATCCCAATACTAAAAAAAAAGAATTTTTATTCGGCTTTCTAGAAAATAATAATAAAAAAAAAAAATATTTGTAGTGTGTCTATTGGTTTTATGAGATGATTCGTTCGATAATAGTCTACTTCTACATTTACTCTTCCTCTAACAACTTTCGATTTTTGTAAATCTGGTTCTTTACGATTTCACACTTGATAAATAACCAAAAACTATTGTTGGTCTTATGTCAAGGAATGAAATTTCTTCATAAAAGTTCGATATTTGATACAATCTACACAAATAAAAATATGTTATTAACACTAGATATACTATCATTTTCAGTATAACTATTTCTACCATACTAGTCAAAATGACTGGTGTATAAAAAAATGCTTTTCGAGGCTTCCAGTCTTTATTTACTCTTAAAAAAGAACAAAAAATGTTTAACAATAATAATTTTAATAGATAAATGGATTTATAGACATTTTTAAATAACAAAACGCTTAATTATTTACAGTACTCAAATGTTACATGGAGTAGAAATTTTGAATTAAAATGGCCCGACCAGTCAAAATGACTAGCCTGGTATATCTAGTGTTAATAATTAATTAATAATTTCATTATTAATTAATCGTTATTTAATTAACGTATTAACGCCACCGCAGCAACAATTCCGCTAATGCGCCAATAAAGAGCAATCTTATTGTTCGCCCACAACAACCTTGTTGTTTGCACACAGCAACCGTCAGAGTTGCGTCAGGGTTTCGTCAGGGTTGCGTCAGAGTTATGGCGATAGCATCAGGTGAAAGAAAATAGAGACTGTTTTGAATCTATGTTAAATTCTATATCGGCCCATTTTCCACCAAAATCCGATTGACTACTTTTTATAAATAAAATGTTTTGAATTTTGAAAGTGTTTTGATTTAAAATAAAGTTTTTTATTCTATGATTTGTCGCAACAATTTAAGGTGTAGATTGGCGCATTATCGGAATTTTGCTGCGATGGCGTTAATACGTAAGTACCATATATATATAGAGAGAGATAAGAGAGGGGCTCAGGAAAAGGTGCCCAATGAGTCCGATACTCTTTAACGTATTGATAGCAGATTTAGAGGAAGTATTGATGAAAGGAAGATAGGGTGGTGTAAGGGTGAGAGAGAAGAGGATAGGTTCATTAGCATACGCGGATGATGTGGTCTTGTTGGCTGAAAGAGAAGAAGAAATGGAAAGCATGCTGAGAAGGATGGAGGAGTATTGTGATAGGAAAAAGTTTGAGGTGAATGTGGAGAAAACAAAGATACTAAAATTTAGGAGAGGAGGGAGAAGAAATAGAGAGATAGACTGGAATTGGAAAGGGAAGAGGATAGAAGAGGTGAAAGAGTTCAAGTATTTGGGCTATGTATACAGAAAGAATGGAGGACAGGAAGCGCACTTAAGGGATAGGAAGCATATGGATAAAGAAAGCAGGGGCAGCAATGAGGCAGGTTTGGGGATTTGGGAGAAGAATGTTTAGCAAGGATTGGGGGAGGAGGATGTGGCTCTTCGACACGCTGGTGTTGACGGTGTTAAGCTACGGAGCGGAGATATGGGGGTGGGAGGAGAGGAAAGAGATCGAGGGGGTACAGGAAAGGTACTTGAGGTGGACACTAGGAGTAGATTGGAGGACACCAGGGTACATGGTAAGAGAAGAAGGGAAAAGAGATAAACTGAGAACAAGAGCAGCAAAGAGAGCTTGGAAGTACGAGGAGAAGCTAAGGAGAGGAGAAGGAAGTGAGCTGGAGATTTCAAAATGGGAAGAAGGGAGGAAAAGGTTTAGAGAGAGGATAGTGCAGGACAGAGAGGAGGTTGATGAGAGTTGGGAAGAGATTGAGAAGGAGGAAAGAAGGCGGCAGGAGGACGAAAGGTGGGAGAAAATACAAAGCTCCAGATATAATAAATGGTACAAGCTAGTGATAGCGGAAGGGATACCGAAGTATTTGGAAAGCAAGTGGAGTGAAGAGAGGAAGAGAAGAGTGGCGAGATTCAGATTAGGGAATGAGATGAGGGAAGGGAGATATTGGGAGGAGGAGGAGAAGAGACGATGCAGGGTGTGCGGGTGGGAGAGAGAGACGTGGGAGCATTTGTTGGATGGTTGCGTCAGAACGATAGGTGAGGAGGACGGGAGAGGAATAGAATAAAAGATAAGAGAGATTTTAGATAAGAGTGGAATAGGGGAAGAATGGATGAAGAGGGTTGAGAGTATAAGAGAGGGGAAGGAGAGATAAGGTTGGGAGTGAAGGTGGTAGAAGCAGAGGTTTGGGACGGGTGGAGGGGGAAGGGAGAAGTAAGGGAGAGAGTAGTGTTAAGATAGGTTAAGGATATAATTGTAAAAGGAGTGTAACCCTTCGGGGAAGCAGTAAAAAATGTATCTATTTATAATTATAGTGCTTCTTAAAAAATATATAAACAAATAAATAATTTCTAATAAATAATAAATTAATTCTTATAATACTGAACAATTTTGTTGAATATAATATTTTACCAATACCGCTTGTAACTTACGATTAGTGAGAATAATAAACATAAAAATCTGACGATCGATAACGGTTAGTATGATTGTTGATATTCATTTGTTTTATTTTCGTCTTATATCGTTTAACACACAAACATTGGAAAGATATTCCGATAACAATAAATAAACTTATTCCACCGCAATCTTTTTCTAAAATCTCAGGTTTTTTTGTATATATATATAGTATATAATTATCCGTTAAAAAAAATTCATTCAAATATGATACGCAATGGGTGTAGAAAGTATTCGTACGTCGATCTATTTGAAATAAAATGTTTTGAAGTTGTAGTTTAATACTAATTTTTTATAAACGATAAATTTATATATATTTTTGAAAGTCTTTACAATAGATGTAATGAAACAAACAATTATTTTTTTGAATCAATTATAAGATTGACAAGGAAAACGAACAAATTGGCAGAAACATAGGAGCAATAAATATTCGTACAGTTCTTATTTCGAACTATTTACAAGAGAGTTCGTATATAAATCAAAATATGAATACATCAAGTGATTGCTTTCTAGATATAATTGATCTCGTCAGTATTTTTGTAAGTGTTATCGGCATCAGTTGAGCTCAACATTTTTTAAGATTGAAAATTATTGTTGGAAAATGGGATGAAAACGTGTGAAAACAACGATAGTAAAAAGAAAAATTATTATTAATTTACATAATCAATGTAAAAGTTTATTAGAAATATCGCGAATTATAAACAGACCTCGATCTACTGTACAAAGTATTATTGATAGGTATGAATTAAGAACGAAACTGTAAAATAACTCAATAAATGGACGTCCACGGAAAATTAATCAGTACACTAGACGAGTTATCACAAGAATGATAAAACAGAATCCAAAGATAAGTGCTGTAAAAATAGTCGAACATCTTAAAAATAATTTAAAAATTGATGTATCCTCTAATACTGTAAGTAATTGTTTGCGAAATGAAGGATATCATGGTCATGCCAATACCAGTTGCACTCATACAGCTCCAAACAAGTACAAAACCTCCACCATGTTTCACTGTGGATCGCAATTTTTCTGATTTCAGGTTCTTCATTTTATCCCTTCATACAGTGCAGTGTCCATCAGATCCAAAAATATTAAATTTACTTTCGTCTGTAAAAATAACTCGATTCCAGTACTTTATTGGTCTGTTAATGTTATTATTTGCGAATTCCAATCTTTTTTTCCAATTCATTTCATTTACGAAAATTGATCGGTGTACGAATACTTTCTACACTCAATGTAATTACTAAGATTAAGTATGAATGAAAAATTGATCAACCGGTTTTGTAGTTATGTATGTGTATGTATATGTATATAATGTAATAAGTATGTAGCTTTATGATGTGTAGTAGTGAAACTTGATACAATAAAAAGAAATTTTAAAATCAGAAAAAAATATTCAATAGTCTGAAATATTAAACTGGCTTATCGCTGCATTGTTTATCACTTGTTTCTAAATACGTCATCACAGATATATTTGTCGATATTATTTGTTAATAAAAAGAATTTTTTCGTAAGAAAAAATTATGAAAAGACGATCAAAAAATCTCGGTATAATATGACTAAACATTACATGCTGATATTATTTTAACAAAAAATAACATAATACATTTTTAATTATCCTCTTATCGGTCTTCAGGTTTTAATATTGATATTAGGTTATTAACTATGAAATGTCTGATTACTTGGATTATTTTCATCTCGAAATCAGACATTTCATATTTAATGACATAATAATTTATTGCGAAAAAACAAATCAGCTAAAAAATCGCGTTTTTCCCTTCAAAGTGTTCCAAAAAAGTGAAAAATTGAAATTTCGAAAAATCCTCCCAGCGTTACCTGAGAAAAACTATTATTTAACGAATGAACTTTGATTTTTTGATTTCAGATGATCCAGCATCAAGTTATGAGGGACACCGCAATTCTACTTTTTTCCTGAGACACGTCCGAATAATTACTGCCATTGCCGTATTTTTTAATATTTCTTCGTGAAAATTTTATACAATATTCTTCGAATGTCATACTTTAATGTACCATTGGTTTTAATAAAGAGATTTTAACTGTGTTGTCACAAAAAATTCACCAAAATATGCCTTTTTTTGTACGAATTAACCTTCCCCCCCCCCCCTTAACCCTTTCGCTTCGGATGTCCAGTCCGCCGAAGTACTGTTACTGAACGGAGGCGCGCGCCGCGAATACGTCCAATATGCGTTGTTACTGTATATATGTTTTCCTGAGTCTTAAATTACTATTGTACCGAATAAAACAATCTTTGCTACAATATAATGAGTATAATTTACATTTTTGATATGAAAACATTTATAACTAATAAACATATATAACTTACATTTATAACTTACAAAGCTACAGGTAATATTTTTATTATGTGCGCGACGCTTATAAGCGGCGCTCGTACTCACAGGTCATATTGCGTACGCCGCTTATAAACGGCGCTTGTACCCACAGGTCGTATTGTGGACGCCACTTATAAGCGGCGCTCCAAGCGAAAGAGTTAAAAAAAGGTCATGGAGTTGTGGGTATGCAATTAAAAAAAGGTCATGAGTACAATAGCAATAAATAATTAATAAATAATTTTTATTATTTCTCAGTTACTAATAAAAAAGTCACCAAGAAAATTTCAAATTTTCAAGAGGGCGATAGGATAAAAAAGTTTGAGAACCACTGCTATAGAGTTTAAAACAAAATCTGACAGGGGTATCACTCTGTTAATTCCCTAGTTAGATTACGCCTATGACAAACAAATAGATCATTTATAAGATAAAAGTAAATCATATGAACGGAAAATGTGGTCACCCCTTAATTGATATTTCATCATATCGAAACATTTCGATTATTTCTTATAGGAAAAAATAAACGAATAATACCAGTCGTTATGGTAGGGAATAATCGGAAAAATTACGGTAATCATAAAAGTATCTAACAAAAGAATAATTGGAATTTATTTCGAAAGATTTTTTAACAATTTTTTCGAACAAAAATAAAGAAGAAAATATTAATTAATTATTTCAAATATAAACTTTATTTTTTATTTATACGTAATTGCAGTATGAAAGTTCAAATTTTACATTTCAATAATTTTTTTCATTGATATATTGAAAAAGAGAGAAAATATTAATAAAAAAATTAAATCGAACACAGATAAACAAAAATTTCATTTATGTGAATTTAAGATTGGTGTTTTCTTATGAAAAATAACCACAATTATTTATATCATATTAATTTAATGAAAAAAAAACAAAACAAAAAGAACAGGTCAATATTATATTGAAACAAATTTTAATGACCGTTTAAAAAAAAAACGATGTCAAATGTCTTTCTAAAAAAAATTAATACTTAAACTGTGAATTTTGTTTATTTTTTATTATTTTTTTTTTTCTTTTTTTACAAAACGCATACAATAATATTTTTAGTGGAAATTATCAAAATAACATGAAATATAAAATATCAGTATTAATAAAAATTGAGTACAAATTTCTAGTTTAAAAAACAATGACTGTGTGTGTGTGTGTGTGTGTGTGTAAAATATAAAATTATATATATAATATTTAATGAATTGAACGTAATATTAAATTTAATAAAATACAAAATACATAATAATAATCATTCCGAAAAAGGAAAAAAAAATTGTATTTTATTAAATTTTTAAACATGAAAACACGAGGACAACAAACTTAACAGAAAATAATTTATGTGGTACGTAATAATAAAATAATTTATAAATGAACACAATATTAAAATAATATAAATGACAATCTCATTTCAAATTTAAATTCGATTGAAATGACATCTTGACCAAAATTGACAAATTAAAATAAAATAACAAAAATCAAAAACAAAACATCGAAGAATTGTAAACCGTTACGTTAACAAAAAAAAAAGATGAATTCGGTTAATACAATCTACGTCACGAGAATACTACACAAAGTTATTGTAAATAGAAATGTTTACTAATCAGATATTAACGTATACAAATTTCGAAAATTAAAGACAATTATTTGTTATCTCATCTTTCAATATTCAAAATATTACATCTTAAACTTACAATTAAACACAATTATTTATTTTTCTGTTTTAATATTTGAAAGTTAAAAGTTTCTTTTTTTTTTTTTTTTTGAATATTGTACGTATTAACGTTTAAACTTATTATGTATATATATATGTAAGCAATTTGAATATATAATTTGTGTGAATATATTTGAATATATAATTGTATTTTTAATTTTATAATTTGTAATTAAGGAATGAATAATTCGAAATCATGAAACACATCTTCATTGTTTCCAAAAACATCTGACTCATCGTAATCTTACATGTTTTCTTCACTGTTAAATCTAATATATTCCTCGTCTGTACTACTACTTTAATCAAGAGAACTACTATCTAGACGAGAAGTCAAACGCGCTCTTAACACGTTGCCGCAAATGACGGCTATAGCCGTCCGATCTTCGTATTTCTAAGCACGATCGTCAAATTAAAAGTGTGCGGCAACGTGTTAAACGATTTTTAAACAGGGTTATTTTTTCGTTATTTATCTCATGAAACGAATCTTCATCTTCGCTAAAATTAAATAAACTTTCTTTTTCAACTTCACTACACAAATCTTCTTCGTTATCTTTATCAAAAGGATTTTCAACCGATGGTTTTTCTTCTTTTATTCCGTTAGACACATTTTCTTCTTGTTCGATTTTATCAAACACACTCTTTTCTTCTTTTACAATTTTAAGGATGAATTTTCTTCTTTGGTTTCATCGAACGCACTTTTTTCTTCAACTCCACATAATGAAATTTCAAGGGACGAATGTTCTTTTTCGATTTGAGTAAAAGAATTTTTTTTTGTAACTTCGTTTAAAAGATTTTTAGAGGACGAATTTTCTTCTTCGGTTTCATCACATGCACTTTCTTTTCTTTTTAATTTGTTAAACGTAATTTCAGAGTACGAATGTTCTTCTTCGATTTGATTAAACAATTTTTTTTTTTTAACTTCATTTAACGGATTTTTAGGAGACGAATGTTCATCTTCGATTTTATCACATGCACTTTCTTTTCTTTTTAATTCGTTAGACTTAATTTCAGGATACGAATGTTCTTCTTCGATTTGATTAAACGAATTATTTTTTTTAGCTTCATTTAAGAGATGTTTGGGGGACGAATTTTCTTCTTCTTCTTCTTCTTCATCTTCTTCGATTTCATTTAACGCACTTTTTTTTTCTTTTACTTCACGAAATGAAATTTCAGAGGACAACTTTTCTTCTTCAATTTCATCGCACGAACTTTTTTCTTCATTGACTTCACGAGACATAGTTTCAGGTGAAGAATCTTCTTCGTTATTTTGATAATTTTCAACGTACAGTTTTTTTTCTTTAATTTCGTTAGATGCTTTTTCTTCTTTTGCAATTTTTTTCAACGAATTTTCTTCATTAACTTTATTTAACGGATTTTCAACGTACGTTATTTCTTCTTTGATTTCATTAGACGCACTTTCTTCTTTTTTGATTTCATTCGAAGAATTTTCTTCTTCAATTTGATTAAACGAATTTTCTTCATTAACTTTATTAAATGGATTTTTAAGGTACGTATTATTTTCTTTGATTTTATTATACGAACATTCTTTATTCGCTACATTAATCGTAGCTTCAGAATTTGAATTTTTTTCTTCAACTTCATCAAACGAATTGTTTTCACTAATTTCAATAAACACAATTTCCGTTTGGAGTTCAGTATTAAGGTACGTAATTTTTTCTTTCACTTTTGAATTTAATCTTGCAACTTTATTCAACGAATTTTTGTCTTCGACTTTATTCAACGGATTTTTCTTTTTAATCTTATTAACCGCACTTTTTTTGGGAATGTTACAAATCGAAATTTCGGGATAAACAGTTACAGAAAGTGAATCTTTTCGTTTGATAACACGTAACATATTTTCCTTTTCTTTATCAGATTCGTCGTTAGAAATCTGACCATTTTTACTTTTAACTTGTTTTGCTTTACTCATTGTAACAATTAAACGATGAATCACTTTTCCCATTTTGATCATACTTGGTGTAATCAATGCCGGTGATTCTTGAGTAACAAGATTATCATCCATAAGCAAAGCTAAAGCGTGTAAATACGCACCTTTCAATTCTAATTTTTTCGCATAATCTTCCGATATTAAATTTACATCACTATTTTTGATCTTATCATTTTTGATCCCAGAATTCTTAATGATATTCATTTTTATAATAACTCAATTACACTGAAACTGTGGTAAGAAGAACAAAAATTGATTAAATATTTACTGTTATATAATTTGGAATTATTTATTCTTCAAGAAAAACGTCCGTTCGCAACGAAATCTGATTGACTAATAAAACATATTGCTATACGTATTTTGTTCATTTCTTAAATAAAAGATTCGAAATCTTTTGTCCCCTACTTCTTATCGTACTTCTACTGTTCAATGATTTAATAAATGGTCTTTCTTTAAATGATAAAAGAAATTCAATCGCTTAAACCGTCAAATGCAATAACAATGAAAACAAAACAAAAGACTACAGAAAAAATATCGTTCCGTTAACGGAAGATCTGATAAAAGAGGATGAGAAAACGCGTATAAGAAAAATGAAAGGAAAGAAAAAAGAAATGATCGAAAATTACAAATATTAATATTTATATAATTTGTTCAATTATGTATATTCAGTAAATTAATTTAATATAGATGTGTATAATACAAGGAAATAAAGCAGAGATATAGATTTAAATAAAATAAAACATTTTTATGTAAAGCGTGTACGAGTAAAAGAAACTTAATGTTGCTAGTGTAGTGTGCGAAAAAGTGATTGGTCGGATTTAATTCATAAAGGAGTGGGAGAAACGCGAGACGAGAAGGAAGAAAAGTGACGGAAGAAATGGTAAAGGTAAAGGGGGGAATAAGATTATATAGTAGATAACGTGAATTCAAATTTAATACAACAGTTTAAAATAAACTTATCCTATGTGTATGTGTGTGTGTATACTAATTATAAGATATTTCGTTTGTTTATTTTTGTGTTTTACTGTGTTCAGTAACCACATTCGGTAATGTAAATATGATAAAATATCTTACCGGTTACAATAGAGCAATACTGCAACAACATGTTTACAAGTACCACTTAAATCACCTTTGCATGAACAACCCATTCCAATTATTCGACCATCTTTTAATATTTCACCAGTTATTTCATGTGGATTATCTTTAATATGTGAAGTTTGTAAACAAAAAGCTCAAATACTTACAATATTACAATCACTACATGGTACTTGCCCACACTTAATCACATGTCCAGCATTTAATACACTTTCACCATCAACARAACTTTTATTGCTTGATTCTGTGCAAGCAAATTTAAAAATTTCTTGCAATATAAGTTTCATTTTATTAAATTTAATTACAAGACAATGATAATTTTATAAAAATATTTTTGCGCTGTTCTCTAAGTAACCTTCAGATTCTAGTTTCTTTTTTTGCCGCTAGAGTAAGCCACCCTCTGCCAAAGATCCCAATAGATTTTAATAAAACAAATTTGTGCGTACCGATACGTGTAAAAGTAATTTATTGTTAGTAGTGTAGTGTGCGAAAAAGTGATTGGTCGGATTTAATTCACAGAGGAGTGGGAGAAACGCGAGACGAGTAGGAAGATGGGTGACGGGTGGAATGGTAAAGGTAAAGGGGGGAATAAGATTAAATAGTAGATAACATGAATTAAAATTTAATACAATTGTTTAAAATAAACTTATCCTATATATATATATGTGTGTGTATACTAATTATAAGATATTTCGTTTGTTTATTTTTGTTTCTTACCATTTAACAAACAACAAAGATTGAAAATATTCTTACATTAGTATTCTTTTTTTACTACAAATATTAATCGTTATATAATTTGTCCAATTTTTCAGTAAATTAATTTAATACAGATAACATGAGAAAATACAGCAGATATTGGGATCTCTAGCACTTGAATACGCCATCTGGTGGCTAAATTCAAAATTAATATAACATACCGGATTGCTGACAGTTGATTTCAAGTGTACGATATTTATGTAGAAATATTTATATTTTTCGTTAACTAAAATCGTTAAACTAAAAAGTTGTTGTAAGAATTTTGTTTGTTTGTTATGGAGTTCCTAGCAAGATAAAATAAAAGTAAACTAAGTTGCTGTGTAATTGGTTGTACAACTAAAAATTGTCGTGATGAAGAAATAAGTTTTTTTCATTTTCCACCTTGTAACAAACAATTTGTTTATCAAGTAAACAAATTTGGTGAAAAAAAATAATTGATAGACATATAGCTTGGGTACAAGCGCTAAACATTAAAAAAAGTATAACTCCCAGTATGAGAGTTTGTTCACTCCATTTTATTAAAAATGATTTTTTACCTTCAAGTAAGTGTTTTTAACAATTATTTTTTCTGGTTATTATAAATTGGTAAATCAATAAATTTACTCATGCTTCTATTTGGTGTGTGTGTTGTTACAGCTATTGATTCAACTCGATCTCATTTAAAAAAATAAGTGTTCCTAGTCAAAATCTTCTTTTAGGATCATCCGAAGAATGTGCTTATCCTATAGATCAAATAGATTCTCAAGAAGAAAGAATACTTAGAAGATCAATTAAAATGGAACTAGAGACTGATAATGATATTGAAAAATTGAATCTAAATGGAAAAAAAGGGAAGAAGAGGAAGAAAGATCAAGGTGATAAAAATGAGGAAGGAGAAAAAGATGACGATGAAAACGAAAAAGAAATTGGTAATAACATAAATTGTATTGGACCTCAGACAATATCCGGTTCTACTAAGAAAAATGCACTTTTCTTAAAAAAATGTAAAGGTATAGGGGTAAAAGTTCAAAGTGACTTAATGATCCCAAAATTCTCCTCATTAATTACATCAAAAGAAGAATTAAGTACACTGACTGGTATTCCTACTTTTGAAGTATTAAATTTACTGGAAGAATTAGTCGTAACTGTAGGACCAAAACACAAAACATCTTTAAGATTTGACTTGCGAGAAATGATTTTGATACTTTTATGATGCTAAAGCAGAATTTATCTTACGCTGTATTAGCAATTTTTTTTAAATGCTCTGAAGATATATGTAAAGATATTATTTTTGATATGATAAATAATTTAAATCTGTGTTTAAAACCTGTTATCTATTGGCCAACAAAGAATAATATTTTAAAAAATATGCCGAAATGTTTTAGAGGCTTAGAAAATGTTCGCGTAGTTATTGACTGTACAGAGGTTTGCATCCAGAAACCTTCAAAATTATGTTGCCAATTACAAACTTACTCAAATTATAAAAGTACRTACACTGTAAAGTTTATGACTGGCATGACACCAGCTGGATTAATTTCTTTTGTAAGCAAACCTTACGGTGGACGTATTTCGGATAATATGATTTTTGAGCAAAGTAATTTGTTAAAAAAAATGGATAAAAAAGATGCATTATTAGCAAACAGAGGATTAACTGTTGATAATCTTTGTAAAGAATATGACGTGACTTTTATATCACCAATATTTCTTGGAGATAAAACTCAGTTCTCCAAGACAGAATCATTATTAAATCACAATGTTGCTAAAGCGTTCGTTCATATCGAACGCTGTAAACAACAATTGAAATGTTTTAATATCTTAAACGACAAAATGCCAATGTGTCTTCTCAGTAAAGTTGAAGAAATTTTTAATGTTATCTGCGGTCTAGTAAATTTGAGTGCACCAATACTAAAAAATGATGAGTTTTTTTCTTAAACTACGAGGTAGGTTCATTTATAATAAGTACTTTATTTTATATTATTTATTACATTTTAGAACGTCAGCAAACTTTAATTTATGAACTTTTTAACTCTTACAAATTACATAATTAATACAACATTTAACAAAAGTAAAAATTTTTCAATCTTGTTTTTGTTTATCACCGTGTTTACATACTACTTGAGCCATTTTATTAAAATAAATTTTTGTTAAGGAATACAACAAATTTTAAGCGTACTATATATCAAAGCTGATAGGTATTATCAGCAATTTATTGTCACATGGAGTATAAATTATAAAATAAGTTGTGAGGAGATTTAATTATTGTTTGAAATTTGGATAGCTTCATGTCTTCCAATTCTGAAAATAAAAATTACACAGAAGTATATAATAGAATGAAAACAGTAAATCATTGAAATTCCGAAATAATTTATTTGTAATAGTTTCTTATTTAATTTGAAAAAAAAATCGTACTTAGAAGTTAAAAATTAATTCACGTAATAGTTTAATATGTTTTGTATAAAAAGAAAAACATGATTCTTTTATATAATAACTTAAAAAAAAAATGTGTAAATAAAATAATAGCAGTTCGAAGATTAAAATATACAAATAATAGAAATTGATAATATAGATTATTTTAAAAATTGCTTGCGAAAATAAAAGAATGAAAAATCTGGTAAAAAATTTACATGTGTAAAGCCGAAGCAGTAGACTCAAGTTTAGCAACCATTAAATTTCTTATTTTTGTATTTTCCTCCTCAGACAGCTGGAAATTTTCATCTGAATCCTTGGATTTAGTGTTGTCATCATTAGCTTAAGTCTCGTAGGGGTTTTTTTTCGATATTTAGCATTTAAAACTTTTTTTTTCGACATTGAAAAACATTCACGTTCGTCCAATGGCTTCGCTTCATATTTTTCTAGTGATGATTTATGAGGTTGGTTCCCTATGCACTTTTTATCAGTGTACGTGATCTTTTGTAAACTCTCCAAATCATTTCTGTAAAATTGAAAAACAATTATAATAAATAAACTGTTGGAGTCACAGAGTAATCACAATAGGTAATGTAAATATGATAGAATATCTTACCGGTTACAATAGAGCAATACTGCAACAACATGTTTACAAGTACCACTTAAATCACCTTTGCATGAACAACCCATTCCAATTATTCGACCATCTTTTAATATTTCACCAGTTATTTCATGTGGATTATCTTTAATATGTGAAGTTTGTAAACAAAAAGCT
>NW_015149069.1:108837-142481 GCF_001465965.1 Polistes dominula | reverse complement strand
TTGCATGAACAACCCATTCCAATTATTCGACCATCTTTTAATATTTCACCAGTTATTTCATGTGGATTATCTTTAATATGTGAAGTTTGTAAACAAAAAGCTMAAATACTTACAATATTACAATCACTACATGGTACTTGCCCACACTTAATCACATGTCCAGCATTTAATACACTTTCACCATCAACAAAACTTTTATTGTTTGGTTCTGTGCAAGCAAATTTAATTTTTGCAATGTAAGTTTCATTTTATTAAATTTAATTACCAAAAATCGAAAATTTTATAAATATATTTTTGCGCTGTTCTCTAAGTAACCTGCAGATTCTAGTTCATGTTTTTGCTGCTAGAGTAAGCCGCGCCTCTGCTAAAGATCCCAACAGATTTTAATAAAACATAAATTTATGCGTAGCGATACGTGTAAAAGTAATTTATTGTTAGTAGTGTAGTGTGCGAAAGATTGATTGGTTCGGATTCTATTTAACATGTTTAGCGCCACACAAAATCTTAGGGAAATTCCTATCAGTCCATAGGCGTTACTTTGTATCAAAAAAATAGTTGCACGTGTCAGTTACCTGGGACGGACACGGTCTAAACGGAAAGTCTAGTGTCAGTCACTGATGGCTGACGTGGCGTTGAACGTGTTAAAGTGTTTTTAAACAAAGTGCACCCTCAGATACATGATTTCTTTTAATATTTTACTTAGTGATATTTTAATCATAATTTGTCTAACTGTTAATGTTCAAGGAGGCGCATTTTTTATTTGACGAAGTATTTTCAATTTATCAGCTATATTCAATATTCACTTTTCGTATATTATTGTTATGTGTTTTCTTATATCACAAGATCACTGTTACTTCTGGGTTAGTATGAGTATCTAGTATAGTAAGTTGAGTAAGTATGCGAGATAAGAGACTGTTGAAAGAATAATGCAAGAAAGTTTAATTTTCATTAAATTGTTGTGTGTGTGTGTGTGTGTGTATGTGAAATCGGATAATTGATAGTCAAAAAAAGTATACAAATTCTCGAGCTTGGTTATACATATATTAAATGTATATGATTGATATGAAGAATGATATGCATTTGCTAAGAATATATATATATATTAAAAATGTAAATGTATAGGAGCTCACTGTTAGATGCAAAGAGATAAAAATGTACTCATTTCCTGTACAAAAGTTTTAATCAACATATTTGATTTTTCTTTGAATGGGATAAAGTATCCTCGTGTTATATACATTTATGTTAAAATAGTTTTTAACGAATGTACAAAATTGAACAAATAAAAAAGATTAATAGTTGTAATTAAAAAGGAGAACAAAAGATATATTAATGTCGAAATATTTCTAATGTTTGTGTGTGTCAAACGGTAAGAGACAAAAATAAGCAAACGAAATATCTTACAATTTGTATTCAGATAGAATAAATTTATTTTTAATAATTATATTTAATGTTATATTCATGTTATCTGCTATATAATTTTATCCCCCCCCCCTATAAAATTGAATCCGAACCAATCACTTTTTCGCACACTACATTACCAATAATAAGTTTCTTTTACACGTGCTGCCTTACATAAAAATTTATTATTATTTATTTATTTATTTTATTAAATTACAACAAACAACAAAATTATTTTATTTAAATCTGTACCTCTGCTTTATTTCCTTGTATTATACACATCTATATTAAATTAATTGTCTGAATATACAAAATTGGACAAATTATATAACGATTAATATTTGTAGTAAAAAAATAATACTAATGTAAGAATATTTTCAATCTTTGTTGTGTGTCAAACGGTAAGAAACAAAAATAAGCAAGCGAAATATCTTATAATTAGTATACACATATAGAATATGTTTATTTTCAAAAATTGTATTGAATGTTAGTTTCCTCCCACTCCTCCATTAAAAATGAAAATTTTTGCAAACACGGTGTGCGAGTGTAGTTTCGAATGGGTTAAGGCCGGCGATACATGTAAACGTCTAAATTTTGACCGTTTTTCAGAGGCTTATTTAAAATGGAAGGAATAAATGAATCGTTTTGAAACTCAGCATGTGTATTCATTACATATTATAATATAAGAATCTGATACTTTTTTTTTTCAAAATGGCCGCCGTAGTAACTAATCTCCTGAGGCCCTCGCTGCGAAACGCATCAATCATGGTGACTTTTAGCTTTAGTTACAGCAATCTAAAATTAAAAAAAAAGGGTCGGTGCATGTTCATAAAACATGTATCTTCTAGTTGAACTAAGGAAAAACTGCAAAGTCAAAAAATCGTAAATTGGCACGACTCAGACAAAAAAGTCAGATTTTTGACCCTTTTTTTTTAACGGTTTTTGGGTCAAAAATGGCAATTTTTGAAAATTTTTGTGGCATTTTTAAAGTTCTACTAGAAGCTAATACTATAAAGAAAATGTGTGCTAAATTTCATAAGAATCGGTTGAAACCTTTTTGAGTTATCTTTCACCACAGTTTGAAAAAAGTCGTTTCGAGAAAAACGCGTTCAAAGTTTAGCTTTCGCGTCTAGCGCCGAGTTGAGGCGGAGCACTTAAATGAATTTTTAATCGATAAATAATGCGAATTTCATTCTAAAAATTTACAGGCGTATTTTTCAGATGGTAAACTATTTATGAAAAAAAAACATTCGATTTTTTTCGTATTTTACATGTATCGCCGGCCTTAAACATAAATGTGGCTTATCTCAATACAATCTGGACAATAAAGTGGTCAGAGACCTTCTCAATTTGATTTTTAGCAATTGTTGTTAATCCTCTATCAGTTTAACATTTTTTTTTTTTTAAATTACATAACTGAATCAAAGTGAATGGTAGATCAATTGACACGATATTCCAATCAAAAAGCACCGTATATGACCTTGGAGAAGGGGTAAACATGGAAATGATTAAAAAAATACCAAAAGAAAGTTTGGAGATGTTTCACAGGGAATTCTTGACCATTGTAAGCCAACCATAAGTAAATATAATCTATATTTTTCGTCAAACTTTATCCCTTACGGTATTTTTATAACTTAATCTGTGATAAAGCTAGTTTTACTAATTTTTTTTTTTTTGACAAAGCAAATTTCAAACAAATAATCATAAAAATGGTCTGAAGTGCCTCGGGGGTCACCGGTAACCCTCCATACCACAAATAATGCATTAAACAAAATTAAACAATTCATATTATTCAAGGTAATAAAAAATTTCAACAAAATATGCATCTCATAATAATAAATTTACGTTAGAGAATCAAAATTTGATAGATAGATACATTTTACTGCTTCATCGAAGGGTTACACTCCTTTTACAATTATATCCTCTCTCCCTCACTTCTCCCATCCTCCTTTCCTCCTCCACTCGTCCCACACCCCCGCTTCCACCACCTTCACTCCCAACCTTGTCCCTCCTTCCCCTCTCTTATACTCTCAACCCAACTCATCCATTCTTCCCCTATTCCACTCTCATTCAAAATCTCTTTTATCTTTTATTCTATTCCTCTCCCGTCCTCCTCACCTATCGTTCTGACGCAACCTTCCAACAAATGCTCCCACGTCTCTCTCTCCCACCCGCACACCCTGCATCGTCTCCTCTCCTTCTCCTCCCAATATCTCCCTTCCCTCATCTCATTCCCTAATCTGAATCTCGCCACTCTTCTCTTCCTCTCTTCACTCCACTTGCTTTCCAAATACTTCGGTATCCCTTCCGCTATCACTAGCTTGTACCATTTATTATATCTGGAGCTTTGTATTTTCTCCCACCTTTCGTCCTCCTGCCGCCTTCTTTCCTCCTTCTCAATCTCTTCCCAACTCTCATCAACCTCCTCTCTGTCCTGCACTATCCTCTCTCTAAACCTTTTCCTCCCTTCTTCCCATTTTGAAATCTCCAGCTCACTTCCTTCTCCTCTCCTTAGCTTCTCCTCGTACTTCCAAGCTCTCTTTGCTGCTCTTGTTCTCAGTTTATCTCTTTTCCCTTCTTCTCTTATCATGTATCCTGGTGTCCTCCAATCTACTCCCAGTGTCCATCTCAAGTACCTTTCCTGTACCCTCTCGATCTCTTCCCTCTCCTCTCATGCCTAAATTTCCGCTCCGTAACTCACCACTGTCCACACCAACGTGTCAAACAGCCACATCCTCCTCTTCCAATCCTTGCCAAATTTTCTCCTCCCTATTCTCCATACTTGCTACATAACTGCGCCTGCTTTCTTTATTCTATCCCTCAGTAGGGACCCTGTAGGAGGGACGCGCCAAAGAATTTTGGGGGACAGGAACTTATGTAGTCACATGATTGCGCGCGAATGAATCAAACATTTTAAATAGTATAAAAGTTGTGTATAGTAATAGTAAATAGCGTAGGAGAGGGAGGGGGGGTAGAGTGGTGAATTGGTTTGAAAAAATTATGAAATTATGAATTGCATCAAATACAGAAAAAAAATGAATTATATTTAATGATAATTAAAAAATTTATATTAAAATAGAATAGGTTACACACAAAAATTATTATAAATTCAAAAAGAAAGATTCAATTAAGTTTGATTTGATAAAAGGCATTACAGTATTTTGAAATTTCAAAACAACTTGTAGGAATTTATACAGTTTTGATAAATACAATTATCAACTATATATATATTATATTTACAATTATTTTAATCATTCGTACAATTTGTTTTTAATTTCCAGTATTAATAAATCAGCTAAGATTCTTGGGTATTATATCTTCATAACTAACCACAGCCGTTATTTATACATACTAAAGATAAACATGGCTGCGCGTTGCATCAGAAGCTGTCCCCCAAAATTTTCAGCCAATTGCAACCCTAGCAATATGTATGGCGCGTTCCTCCTACAGGGTTTCTATCCCTCAGGTGTGCTTCCTGCCCTCGAGAATCAAAATTTGAGTATTCTCTCTATAAAAAAAAAACAAGACTTTTGAGTCATTTTTGACTATGCGGTATACTTGAAACTAGGAATTGAAAATCGTAAGAAACAAGGCGTACACCACACACATTTCGTTAAAAATACTTTAACCCTTATTATACTTTGTAAAAATAGTCCAAAGTAATTTTCAAATTTGAATTAACCGTTATCATTCGTAAGTCACGTGGGAAATGACTTACAAATCAAAATATGTTATTAATAATCAAATAATAATTTCATATAATTGTAGTAATACTTCAAAAATAAAAAATTACTCTAATAAATAATAAGTTATTCTAATAATAATTAACAACAATTTTGTTGCATATTTACCGAAACCATTTATAGGTTATTAGACCTAGATCTAGCAATCGATTTTGGAAAATTTCTTACAAAGTGAATTTTTTTCCTGAAAAAGTTTGGAACGGTGTCGGCAAAAGTGTAGCCCGATAATCAGACAGCTTTCATTAAAATTAAAGGGGGGAGGCCGGGCTCCCAAAATTGTTAATTTTGGTAATACTGGTATCTACTTTTGGGATACTGATATCATAAACCTGGATCACAGACGCGATAGTACAAACAATTCGGAACAACCTGTTGAATTTGTAATTATATTATACTTCGGTTAAAAATCGGTTGCTAGATCTAGGTCTATATAATTGTAGATAAGTGTTAATGTGAAAATTGATGAGCTAAATAAATGTACATAAAATAGTGAAAATTATAAACTTTATGTAAATATATACATACTACATTTTTATTTTAAAAATTAAATTATATGCTTTTCGAATTTTTTTTTTTTTTTGATAGGAAAATACGTGTTTTCGTTCGTGCATCAAACTAAAAGTAAATTATAATTTATTGTTTGTAGTGTAGTTATAATACAAATTATTAAAAGTAAATTATAAAAGTTTTTTTTCTTAAAAGTAAATTATAAAAGAAATATTTAAAAACTTAAAATTATTATTAACATAATTTTGGAAATCATGCACGCGTTTGCTTACGTTATTACAAGAATTTTACATTAATACGAAATTCTCTATTATATTTATTTTTATATTAATATTTGATATTTCACGCGGTAACTGAAACACTATATTTATGATAAACAATTGAAAAGAATGCGGGTGTTGCTTTGAAGACGAAAGTATCCGACTGAAATTCTTCCGCAGCTTCTAAAGCCCAACTTCGCAGATCAAACCTTGTCACCTATAAANTATTTTTATATTAATATTTGATATTTCACGCGGTAACTGAAACACTATATTTATGATAAACAATTGAAAAGAATTTTTTTTTTTAATTAATTCTTATTTTGTTTTTTTTTTTTTTTTTTTAATTAGAAGAGAGAAATGTTGTATTTCTTTTTGAATTTTCTTATCCATGCGGGTGTTGCTTTGAAGACGAAAGTATCCGACTGAAATTCTTCCGCAGCTTCTAAAGCCCAACTTCGCAGATCAAACCTTGTCACCTATAAAATTAAATTAAAATAGAAGTTAAGATTTATTTGTCCTAACTAAATAAATTGTTTGTTGAAAATGGATAACTAATACTAAAATATAAAACGTGAGTGAGAAAAACAGACCATCTCACACAAACGCATAAAATAACTATTATAACATTTGAAACCATTAACCTATTCGAGACCAATCGCACACCGTGTGTGCAATCATAATAGTGAGTTATTATCAGTTAATTTGAGTAAAATGTTTGTCGAGATAAAACTTTTTTTGTATGAATATTATCTTTAAAGTATAGAGAAACAAAGTCCAGCATTGGTTTTCATACATTCCACAAAAAAAAGGAAATATTATTATGTAGGAGTTCAGATAGAGAAATAAAGATGAAAAATGATATGATAGTTTATTTAATTATAATGGAGAGCGGTATTTTCAAAAGTTTACAAAAAGTGGCGTGGTTACGGAAATACAGAATACAAAAGAATAACAGATATAAGACCGACTGACTGACTGATTGATAAACTGATTGATTTGCAGAATGACTGATATAACAGACAGATACAGACAGACTGACTAAAGACTGAAGACTAAAGACTGAAGACTGAGGAACAGTTTCTTACTTCTTTTCACATATTTATATCAGAAATGAGCTACACCCCTTTGGAGAGGGAAGGAAATTATGAATTTTATTGACCAATAGCAGAAGGATCCACCCCATAGTCCACCGATGGATACAGCCTATGGCAATGGTCGGCAACCTTTTGAGTCGGAAAAGTCAAAAATTACAATTTACATAATTTCAAAGTTTTTAAAGAGCTACAAAATTTGTTCTTGCCAACAATAAATAGTACTCGCATAAATAAAGTTTTTTGATAAAAAAAAAAAACTAATCTATTTATTCATCGGTGCCTAATCCTCGTTAATCGATTCAGAACGATTTTTAAATGTTTTTTTTTTTACTAAACTCTTTTAACTAAAGAGCCGCAGCTTCACATCCAAAGAGCCGCATGTGATTCGCGAGCCGCAGGTTGCCGACCACTGGCCTATGGTTTTGGTAGTGGAAACTATGCATAACTTTTTGTAGACTATCGGAGCATTATTTCTTTTTATTGTATCGCATATGTTTACATAGAAACCCACAACCTCTTAAAGGGCCCGACACTGCACAAAAGGTTTTCGTCGCACCAATATATCTCGATAATTCTTAAGTTTGTTTATGATTTTATAGCCCTCCTAAAATATTACTTTTAATTTCTGAGTAGAGTTTTTTTTCCAGAAAATAAAATATAAAGAAAAGAACTAAATACTAGTTTTATCGTCTACAATTAAAATTATCGAAATCTACATTTTTACAAAATATCAAAATGCAATTTTTACTTTAAAAATTCAGTGTATTATTTCCTAAAAATCTATTTACAAATTATATTTTCTGTTTCATTACGTGAGTTGTATTATACTTTATTAACTTTAGACATTTTTCTAAAATTTTCTTGCTCATTTATATTATTTTCTTCATTATTCAACTTATTTCTTTTTTACTTTTTTGAAAATTATTATTGAAAAATTATTTAGTATTATTGAAAAATTTATCGTTATCAATATTTTCAGTAATTATGTACTTTTTTATTATTTGCTGTGTCGCCGATCATCGGTGGCCACCAAGACGCTATAGCCAAGTTGAGTTTTGGTCCCGGTGCTCCCCCCAATGGCAGTCAACGTGTTGATAAAAATTAAAAACTTTAGTAAAAATAAAATTCACAAGCCTTGTAATATAAACGCATCCCATTTTTTTTTTAAATATATTCTCTATAAAATTAATTTAAAATACTTTAGAAAAAAAAAAAGAAAGAACGAAAATTTATTAAGTTTACTTTAAAATAATGAAAGGAGAAGAAAAGAAGAAAAGAAAGAAAAGAAAAAGAAAAAGAAAAAGAAAAGAAAAGAAAAGAAAAAAAAGAATAAAAAGATACGTTTTGTAACTCCTGCTTTCAAAGTTCAATTTTTTAGCCTTGTTTAGCAACCGTAAAGTCGCATATTCCCGTGATGATGGTAACTATGTAGTAACTATGGTTGTTACTATTGTAGCGTGCGGGAAAGTAGTACTTTCCAACCGATTGACCGTGCGGGAATGAAAATTATCTATCACTTTAATTAAAATTAAAAAAAAAAGTTGTTAAAAATCTACGTGAACAATGAATGAATTAACGAGATCTTGTACGCCTCCAGACCTAGTATCTACTGCTAAAAATGTTACACATGACAACTTTATTTAAAATGTAACCCTATTATGGATTGATTAAAATTTTTTGATAACTAATATACTTAAGCTAATTACAACATTTCTTTGTAAATGAATAATTTCTCTCTATTGAACTTTGCAAGCAGTCGTTACAAAAAATATTGTTCGATAAATATGTCCTAACTGAGGCATTCACAGGGCTTAATTAAGACACTCGCTAGAAGAAACAAGGCGTTTACGACGAGACCGAGTACGCTTACCACCACTCGCCTAACGGCTCGTGGGGGTAGGTAATCTGCGTACTCGGCCCCGTTGTAAACACACCGTTTCTTAGACACGTGTTTCCATTTTTTAGCCCTGGAATGCCTCACTTTGCACACATGTATCGAAAATATCTACTTCACTGTCGAGAAAAAATATAGATATGGGCGACTTCAGTTATCACACAACACACACACATACACACAGAGATAGAGACAAAGAGACAGAGACAGAGACAGAGAGAGATAGACAGAACAGAGGACAGAGAGACAGAGACAGAAACAGAAAGGGACAGGGACAGAGAGAGAGAGAGAGAGAGAGAGAAAGAGAGAGAGTCGCTATTGTAACTACTACACTACTACAGCTAAAGAAATACGTACATGTGAAATTTCGATTCGTATGTTTTAGCAAACGGCTGGCACAAACAAAAAAGAAAAATAAATAGAAACAAAAAAAAATGTTATTGTTACTTATCCCATATATATATATATAGAGAGAGAGTTAGTAGAAAAACAAGAGACAGATATACTAATTGTGAAATAATATCCAACTGAAAAATTTTACAGTGATCGTCACATTTTCCTTTTTTTCAGAACGTTGAATAATAATTAACATTAAAAATATATTTCCCATTGAAAAATGATTGAAAATAATTAACATTTAAATGTCATAATATTTAAGCATTATTAACTACCCTTTGTGGACGAGTGGCGACTCTCGGTTGCCACGACGTTTCGTTCGGCAAGACGAGTGGCGAGTGAGAGGCGACAATCGGTTTTTATGCTATATTTTGTTAACTTCAACTAAAGGTAATTAACTAAATGTACTTGCAAGGAGATTCTTTAACATTTGTCTGCCAGATTTTAAAAAAACGACAAAATTTATATGTAAAGTCATTTAATTATAATAAACCAACTCAAAATGTCGTCGTCCGCAAAGAGTTAAAAAGACCTGAATGAAAATTCGATGTGTATATAGTTCTTATTAACATTTGAAAATTACTTACCCGCTGATTATTATTTTGAGCTTCCATGTAACGATGTAGCGTACGTGAATGGATAATAGGACATTTAGTACATTCCTTTATATATTTCTCCAATCTTCTTAGTTGTTTATTCCTTATTTTAGGAAATTTATTTCTGTCAAACAATGTCATATCCCAATTGGGATACTTACGAGCCAATTCCCACGTTTTTATTTCCGTTTCAATGGGAATGAAATTAAGATTTTTATCTTCTTTAACTTTATTATCTTCATTATCTTCATCTTCGATATAAATATAGTCAATAACTTCACGTGGAGTAACATTTTCTTTATTCGATTCGTTGTTGTTGTTATTAATAATAATCTTATCCTTAATAACAATTTGTTTTTCTTCCATCATTTTAATGACAAAACGATTGATCTCTTCTCCAATTATCATGCTCGGTGTCATAACGTTTAATGATTCCCATTGATTAATATTTTCTTTAAAATGTAGAGATTTGGCATATTCATACGCACCTGTCAATTCCGATGTTGTCAGGTAAATTTTTTTTGAATTTTCATCAGGTTCTTCGTCGATAATTATCACGGAATTTGTAGAGTCGTTCATTTTTATAACAATAATAAAAAAAAAAACACTATAGACTATTAAAGAACATAAAATGATGTTATTTATTCTTCTCCTCCACTTTTATCAACGTCCTCAAGCAACGGAAGCTGACCAACAAATGAAGATTGAATTTCTTAAATTTTTATATATATAGACGGAATCCCTTTGTATCCTTTTTCTCCCACTTTCTATATTGCTGGTTTATCGGTTAGGTTAAAAGAGATTCAACTGTTCTTGGGCCAAACATAATGCAACGAAAACATTAAAGTATTTTGAAAGAAAATTTGAATTAGCGTAAAAAGAATTAAAATTATTTTTTCATCTTATTACTTTATTTAAAAAGATAACAATTTATATAATATATAATATATATATATTTATTATCATTACATTAATTATTAATAAATAATAATTTATTTTCCATTATCACTCACACATAGATTCGTTAAGCTAACGTTTATTAGCAAGTGATATAAATAAATATCAAGACTTATATATTCCGTGTTGAACAAGTCCTTAACTATTATAAAAATTAATCTTTAAATTATAACAAATAAATTTATTTCATATTGTAAGTAATTATTGTTTCAAGAGTTTTTAAATATTTAAATAAATTTATATTATAGTGTGTTTCATTATTTACTTTTTCAAACTGGGGTAAAAGAAACTTTCTCTTATTGGTTGATTACTTGCTTGCTAGAGATATCATTGGCTAGAATATTAATACTAGATTCAAAAGTATATCAATATTTACCGCTTTGGAATAATTTAAAATAAAGTTTGTTATTTAATATTTAGACCTTTTTTTGTTAATTTGACGAAAAAATGAATAATAAATATACGATTATTAAAAATTTATGAACTATGAATATTATTTTATTCGCTTGACGAGGATCCACCAATCAGCGTCAACATTTGATTGACATATACATAGTGACCGTGTATCAATCGTAAGCATGGTCGAATTTTATGCTCGGTTTTTTATTTTTTAATTTGTAGTTATTTATCACATTAAAATTATTTAGATATTTATTTAAAATTGAAATTTGACGTGCGAAAGAAAAGACATATATTTTAAAATGACAAATAATACTGAGAAAGGAAAGAAACGGCAAGCCGAAGATAATGCTATGGAGGTACGTATTAGAGGTTATATTTTCTTTCCTCTTTGTTATATTTCATGTATTTATTGTATTAAACTGGCTTATTATTTGAAAATGAATTTATTAGAATATTATGTAATAGGTTGAAGTGGTAAATGGCATTGAAAGAAAAGTTAAATCTGGATCTCCTGCTAAAAAAATCAAAAAAGTATACGGTGAACTTCGAAAGGTACATTTTGGTTATGTATTATAATAGATGTAATATAATGTAGTTTTAATTTAGTATATTATATAAAAAGGAGGTGTAATAATTGAGTGATATTTTGTAGATACCTGTACCTGCACATAGGTATACTCCGCTCAAGGAAAATTGGATGAAGATATTTACTCCTATTGTCGAACATCTACAATTACAAATACGTTTCAATTTAAAAACAAGGAACGTAGAAATTCGTACTGCTCCTGAAACCACTGCTATTTCCAATCTTCAAAAAGGTGCAGATTTTGTTAAAGCATTTATATGTGGCTTCGAAGTAGAAGATGCTCTAGCTTTATTACGTTTAGATGATTTGTTTGTCGAGACATTTGAAATTCAAGACGTAAAACCTTTAAAAAGTGATCACTTATCTAGAGCTATAGGAAGATTAGCAGGCAAAGGAGGTAGAACGAAATTTACAATTGAAAATGTTACAAAAACAAGAATCGTTCTAGCCGATACTAAGATTCATATACTTGGATCTTTCCAAAATATACAATTAGCTCGTAGGGCTATTTGTAATTTAATATTAGGAAGTCCACCGTCCAAAGTGTATGGTCATTTAAGGAACATTGCTAGTAGGGTATCTGAACGATTGTAATATTATATAAGAAATTGTATAAAATGGTTTCCTTTTTTGTATATATATACGTAAATATATAATATTCAGTCTGTTTTATAATATTGATATTTATTATTGAAAACTTAATTCTAATATAAGTTATAGTTTCTAAAAAATAACTCGGAATAATTTAATAAATGCAGTATTTAATTTAAAGAAGTATTTGGTATTTATATTTTCGGGGTACTTTGTTTATAACTAATCTACCATCATAACTTAACGAAGCAAATGTCCAAGGATCAGCAGAAGACCATTCAACTGCATAAACACTATCCTCGTGTGTTTCGTATCTCTCAACAACACCGTCTTCCAATCTAAAATATTTATGTAATTGTATGATAACATTATACATCACCAGAAAAAAGTTTTCCTTTTAAATAATATTTAAACAATACTTACTTTTCTTTTTGGCACATTTCATCAGATTGACCATTGTCATCTTCTGGTGAAACTATGTGCCCATATGGTTCAGAGGAAATAGATACAATACTATATAAAATAACTCTAGAATCACTACTCGATGTTAAAACTAGTTGATCGTGAAAACGATTGATTCTTATATTCCAAACCCAATGAGAATGTTCCATACGCGATAATACAGGCTCACTTGGTTCTCGAATATCCCAGAATTTCATGTATCCATCATCACCACAGGTAGACAAAAAATACTGTCTATTAACATTGAAATCTAAATCTCTGTAATAAAAGTATTCTTTATGTATTTGTATTTTTATATACGGTATAAATGTAAATGTTATTTTTCCTCTTTCTATATTAACCTAATTATCTGCGAATGAGCAGATGTAATTGTCCACGAAGGATCTGACGGTGCTCTTAAATCCCAACCTTGAATATTATTTTCATCTAATGTTACAAATTGGTTACACCCATTATGAGGATTCCATTTTCCATTTGTAAACCGTGGTAAATTTTTGCCAGATAAAACACCAGATACTGCAACCTAAAGAGTATATAACTAAGATTGAGAAAGTTAATAGTAGGAAGCATTCTAATAGTTAATTTAATAAGTAATTATATTTACTTGTGGTTTACTGTTACCAAGGTCCCATAGCGCAAAGCATTTATCTACAACCGATATTGCTTTTGTACCATCCATAGGATGATAAGCGATAGTTTTTAAATCACTACCATACTTAGTCGTATCAATTTCTGCTAGCATCTCCAATTGTATACTGTCATTTGTGTATTCTTTTATTTCAGGTAACTTCCAAAGTGCTCCTTTCATTTGACACGTTCCTTCATCTAAACAATTTCAATTCAACAACTTATTTAATATCTCTCTATTATTTCATTTTAAAATAGATTAAACAAATGAAGAAATACCATTTAAACTATTGTAACAAGTAATAAATAGAGAAGATTCGGTTGGTGATGCTTGCAAAGACCATATTTCACCGATTGGATGCTGAAATACTTGGGTTTTTAAACCATTAGTTTCTTCATTAAGTTCAACTAAATGTACTTGATTGTTAGTCAATTTTAATGATTGAGTTCCTACTAGAAATCTAACGATATCAGTTTCTGCAGTTTGTGCTGATAACGCTCTAGTCTGTAATATATATACAATTATAAATCAATCAATCATGGTAACTGAGTTTTTAATATACTGTAAAACTAAATTATTAAGAAAAACATCATACTTGAAATTCAAGTCCATATATCAAAGGAATGTCACTCTCCATTTTATCTTATACACATTTATTTCAAATATATAAACAATATATTTAAAAAATAATATTAATCGTTACTATTGAATCATATTTTTTCTTCGTACCGCTTAGTCAACGAATTATCAATTATGTATATCCTCTATATTAGTTATATTTAAAAAAATATTATTCTACAAACGCAACAATAAACATGTATATATTACAAAAATAACCAAATGACGACGTAAGAATGAATGTATTTCTTACTATTCGTCGTTAATTGACCAATCATAGGCGTATAAATCTTACAATTGTATTTTTCATAACATCTCCAATACTACATTCCCAAAATTTGTTTCTAATATGATTATATATATCGTAAAACAATTAAATAATAATAATCAAGTATTATTATTATAATATGAATAAAAGTAATATTTTAAATTGATTTTCTACAAAAGATTGTGACAAGGGTTCACGAATTTCCACTTTCTCGATAGAGCGTAACGGCCCTGTGCGTATTATCCAATGAAAAGCTTCGGGGTAACAACGCATGCGCAAATAACCCACGGTGGGGGTACATGCGAGAACATAATCCAGATCAGACCAGTCCGGCTAGTCACTCTTGACGGGGAGGGTCGTTCGTTCGGTTGCCTTGTTATCATACCCCCTCCATCAATTTCTTATTTGCACCGTTTCGATACACTAGCTTGTTCGTCGTTAGCCTGCGTCCGGTAAAACCAGACGCAGGGTCAACAGATAAAATATATCTAATGTATAGTTTATGGTATTATAGTGAACAAGTGAATATCTTAGATTCCATAAAATTGTAATATTGTAATTATTTTTTTTTTGTTATATCAGAAAAATCAACAGACACAACATCAAACTTAAAATAATACTTACTGTGTTTAACGGTCTACCAATTTTATTCTACATTGAATTTAAGTATACATAATATACATACATAGCATACTTATTATATATATACATATATATATATGTCGTTCGCGATATAAAATCAAAGTGTTCCTTTAAGTTTTCTTTCGTTTCGTCTCACGCAAATGCGTACACTTGTGTGCCCTTTTTTGATGTGGAGGGAATGCTGACGCTGCAACATCTTTCGTAAGTAAAGGTTATTTTATCATCGTTTTTATGTTTTTGCAGTATTTCTATGATGGCTTCTTTTTAATTTTAATTTTTTTGTTGAATTTGAATTTTTTTATCTTTTATTTTATCTAAAGATAGAAATGTCTTTTTTATTATTATCATCATCATCACCATATTTTTTAGTTGTATATAAATTTTTATAGGAATAATGCAATACAAAAATATTAATTTATACAATTATTAACTTGGTATTGTAATATATAAATTGATTGTCAGAAATATAAAGTTTATTCATATGAAAATATATTGTATTTTGATATTTTCTTTTTTAACTTTTTTTTTTTTGTAAAATTGATTGTCTCATTGTCAGCAGTTTCCAATGAAAATACACAATGGCGCCAATTATGATTTATCGAATTTTATTTAATAACTTTTTCTCTCATGTCAGTACAATTAAAATTAAAATGATCAAATTGTTAAATAATAATTAAGTAATATTATTTGAAATGTATTATTATTAATGAAATGTTTCGCGTTTTATATTTTTTAATTGAAAAAAATGAAACACGCGTGACACATGTAACGCACATTTGTATTTAGCAACGTGAAACATTATTCTTCAATTTAAAGTATGAATATGCGTATTTGTTACGTCAAAATTGATCTCAATTGGTTGCTCAATTGGTTAGCGAGTGTGATGAAACTTTTAAACGAAATGGTCATCGACATTAAGGCAATTTGAACAAAATAAATACCACATTTATAGGTTATATTTTCATTCAATAATTAAATATAATAATTAACATAAGTAATACTTGACTTAAATTTAATTAGTAATATAATATAAAAGTTTGCGTTCAATGCTCCTATAGCTGTTTTTCTTCATTAATTTTGTCCATTTAGTTAAATTCAAGGTCGCGTGTACAAAAAACATCATAAACGATATATATATATATATATATATACATCATGTTTCTTCACATTCGCATTTATTTAATCTGAAGAAGTATGTTCATTTTTTTTCAGCGTACTTCAATATATATTTTTTGTATATATTGAAATATTTCGTTGAAAAGAATAAAATAAAAATGACTTTTTGAAATAAAGTTAAAAAGTTCGTTATTTTCAATTTAACGTAGAAATAATTTTTAATTAAGTTTTTACAGTAAGTTGTTATAGTAAAGTTTAAATATTAGAAGTAGCAATACATTCGGTGCATTTTATTTTTAACAAATTTAATATTTATTTATAAAGATAATCGTACACACATCTATTATTCTTTAAAATAGTTTTCATTGTGACTTTGATTCATCTTTTAGAGAACTACTGAAATCATTGACAAAAAGAAAGATGGCGTTTTTGATTAAATAAATTTAAATATCAAAACACTGAATTAATTGTTTTACAGTTAATATATATTGTTGAGTTATAAAGTATAATAGTAGTTTACTGTAGTAAGATTTATGATATCGAATTTTCTTAGTTTTTATTGTATAATTATTACATTTTTATATTATTTATTATTATTATTGTTATTATTATTATTATAAAATATAATAATAATAAATATGTATATTTGTGATAATAATAAATATATAAGTATGTGCAACTTTGTTAAATAATTAGCTTTTCAGAAAATACAAAATGGCGTTGCATTAAAAGATAAACGATACATAATGGGTTTTTATTGGTTCACTCATAAAGTGAAAAATAATAACAATTATTTTTTTTTATTTATTCATAATATTTAGTTTTTTATTATTTTTAATAATAAATATATATACTTATTATTATTATATTATTATTAACTATACATATTTATATTTTTTGAGTGCTATATTTGTGTATTTTAAATGAAATAACAAGAATTTAAAAATTGTATTTGGAATAAAAAAAAGAGAGTTTGATATTGATAAGAAAGCTTGTTTCTTTGTGGAATCCATAATAATAAGAAAAATGTAAAAAAGAAGCAAAGTAGGAGGAAAGCTTTGTAAAGTTGCCCTTCGATCAATGAACCACATATACGCACGCACACACGTACACGTACACCTTTTCTTCACTCTTTTTCACCCTCTTTTACCTATCCCCCCCTTTCGTTGGCATCGCAGTCGAGTTCCGTGTGCAGCAGGTCAACTCGTTCGTTTTCAGCACGAGGGGGTTGATTTTCTCTCTCAGGGGGTTGATATACGTTCATTTCAACGAAATGACTTTTTCTGCAATTTTTGAACGTTTTTTATTCTTTTTTTCTAAAACACAATTCCATATTATTTTTCCTTTTTTAATTTTATTTGTTAAAGGGCATCACTAGGGTGACCGTTTGGTGAAAAAGGTGAATTTTGGGAATTTTTTGTTAAAGAAAACTACTGTATGGAATGTTGTAATTTTTTAAAGAAAATATTCGTGAATATGTTATAAATATATTACAAAATTATTGGACCGAAAAATTGAAAATTAAACGAGTTATTCGCGATCTCCCAAGGCCCCCCCCCCTACTGCTGCAGTTATAACGACTTTCACGTTTGCATGAAATAAAAAAAACCAAGAAGTTTATTAAACTAGAAGGGATTGCCCGTACTATGACCTTCGGTCGAGACAAAAAATTGAAATTAAAAAAAAAAGGTTTCAAATTTCGCGCGAAAATTTGGTGATTTTCAGTCTGCCAAAATTATATTATTTAATTGATCGGAAAATTGGTTGGTCATTGATATGGAAAAACATATATAAAAGAAGTTGCAACGAGAATCAAATAGATCGGATGATTTGTCTTCGAGTTATAACTGAAACGAATTTGAAAAATGTAATTTTGAGAAAAAAACACGTTTAAAAGTTTCATTTACTTGTTAGTTACTACTAATACTTAAATCAAGAAATATCTGATGGCTGTAACTCAAAAACTACTTGTATAAATTATCGAAATATGTAAAAACAAAAAAAGAATCGATTTTTTTCAAAATTTCACACTAGTAGTAGTAGTGTCCCTTAATAAAAGAAGAATTTTTCCCTATTGGACGTTAGAATATTCACATTCGTTTCGTTTCATTCGTCTAACAGATGACTCTCCATCTACGCGTGACTTTGCAAATTAAAGCCTTATAACACGTTCCTAACTGGCTGAACCAATCGTCGCCAGATGTCCGAACAATTTCACACACAGCAAGCAGCAAATATGTCAATTTTTCAATTATTATATGTCGTATAATTATATGTGTTCTAATAATTAGACAAAACATACAAAATATGAATATTAGTTTCAATTTCTTTTTTACAATATTTGTCATTTGTTTTATTAGAAAAATCTAACGATGTTCAAATTTTAGTTACAAAATTTGATTGTATTTTGGTAATTAATATAGGGGAAAGAAAAATACACCACGTAGGGGGAATTTTATATTTCCTGTTATAATATATTTTTATATTCTCAAAACGGTATTACGGTTCGTTTCGTCTGATATTAAAACATCGATTGCACGGAAGGATTCCACCGTTTACGTGGTAAGACTTTAACTGTAGATTAAAAAAAAAAAAAAAAAAAAAAAAAGACTATTTCATTGGCCAGTTTGTATTCCCAGTCTTTTATCTGCCTTTCTCTCTTCATATCTTTTATCTTTTTGACAGGAACGATAACCGCTTGACTCGAGTAGTAGTAGTCTCTCGTCGAGTTTACAGCATCCTCATAACTTTTCATTATTATTTATTTTTCTTTTCTATCTCTCGAACGCAACCGTTTTACGTATGCGCAACTTTGTTAAATAATTAGCTTTTTAGAAAATACAAAATGGCGTTGCATCAAAAAAGAAAATACGACACGTAGTGGGTTTTCATTCGTTCACTCATAAAGCTTTTAGTTTTATCATTAGTAAGGATCGTAATACTGTTACTTGATTGATTATTACATTCAAGGACACTTGGAAAATACCATTTGTTCTTCCTTCTATTCATAGTATCATCCCCAGACATATCCTGGTGGAAGCGCCGGAAGCGCGTCGTCGCAACTCTCAAGGTTGTTCAGAGTGGAAAAAGGAGAGACCGTGACATTTTCGATATCGTTTTTCACGCCTGGCCTTTTCCTAGAGCCCATCGAGCCGAGAATTTATATTCACCCCTCCTCTCCGGTTTCTCTTTATACGTTTATAAAGACGTAAAGCGTGTCGAATATAACACTTCTCTTCTTACGTCATTGGACGTTTACAATCAAGGTCATTTGGTAAATCTTTAATCAATGATCCTAATAATTCCGATAATCCTACACAATTCTTACAAACGAGATTAAATGATTTTTATTAACTCTTTTAGGCCCTACGTGCCACTATAATAGCTTTCGCGGATGCCATCTTTCAGTACGACGCGCCACTAAAGTGGCTTTCGCGAATGTCATCTTCCAGTACGACACGCTGCTATAATAGCATTCGTGAATGTCATCTCCTAGTACAATGCGCCATTACAGTGATTTTCGCGAATGTCATCTTTCAGTACAACGCACCACTATAATGGCTTTCGCGGATAACATCTTTTAAAATATATTATACCCAATTTTATTATTAATTATTAAAGTAAATTATCAAATTAAAGTATATGTGTATCATTTCTTTGAGAAAAATTATAATTTAATCATGAAAAACTTTATTTAAATGTACTTCGTGTAGAGAACAGCCATTGTTCGTCACACATCGTAGTTTTATCGTTTACACGTAATTTTCGATGAACCCTGCCCGTACAAGGAAACAGTCCCTCGCAACATTCAACTGTGCCTAAGAGGTTAATCTTGATGGTAGTAGAGGGTTGTATTATGTATTGCAATTTATTTTACCATACATTAAATGTTAACCCATTCGAGACCACGACTTTTTTCGAACACGGTTCTTAAGAGCCATTTCTTTTTGTTGTTGTTATATTGCCAATTTTACATTGTAAAATTTTGTTTTTCTATACTTTAAAGATACTATTTACACACAAAAAAGTCTTATCTTGACGAATACTTTACTCAAAATAATTGATAATAAATAGCTCGGTATGATTGCACATAGGGTGTGCAAGTGATCTCGAATGGGTTAAATAAGAAATTTCATATTCAGCAACGTCATCGTGTTCTCATCGTCAAAAGACTTTTGTTTTTTTTTATTTCTTTTTGTTCAGGACGTAACGGCACCCTTACCTTACCTCGATTCAATCGTCAAACGCTTAAAAATAATTCTTCTTCTGTCCTTGCTGAAGATGCTTCTGATACATATCGATAATACTTATCGATCGTTCTATATTATTTTTGATGTATCTACGATGTACGTTAAATCATCTTGTGATTGGTTATTATTCAAACGTAGTAATAGCGACTTACTATATCTTCGATCCTGATTGGCTCATACAATTATGCCACTCAATTTTTCCACTAATAGTTTAATTTGGGGGTTAACTTCGATGCGAAAGTAGATTTGGTTATTTTTCTTGAAAAGGAGAAGAATTTAAATGAAATTCATCGTTATCCAAAAGATTTCACTCAAGTGTAGTAATGGCGACTTACTATATCTTCGATCGTAATTGGTTTATACAATTATGCCAACTTATTTTTCCATCAATAGTTTAATTTGGGGGTGGTTAACTTCTATGTGGAAGTATACTTGTTTTTCTTCTTTTTTCGAATAAGAAGAAAGGATTTTAAATGAAATTTATCGTTATTAAAAAGATTTCATTCAAGTGTAGTAATGGCGATTTACTATATTTTCGATCGTGATTGGCTCATACAATTATGCCATTTAATTTTTCCACCAATAGTTTAATTTGGGGATTAACTTCAATACGGAAGTAGATTTGGTTTCTTTTCAATTTTTTTTTCTCGAAAAGGAAAGGAATTTAAATGAAATTCATCTTTATCATAGAGATTATACAAGAACAATAAAAGTATATATATATATATATATTTAGTGACTTTGTTATAAAATGTTGATTTAATATAATTCTAAACTATTTAGTAAATTACAAAAACAAAGAAAATAATCTTAAAATTACAATGGAATACATAAAATAATAATACACGAAAAAATATAAAAAGCAAGGTTAGTTATGTCATATGTAAATTTGAAAAAAACGTGAAATAATTGAGATTACAATATAGCGTCATCTATTGAAAACTTACAAAACCTAGAGGCTTAGATAACCTCTAAATAACAAATCTTTAAATTAGCAATAAAAAATAATCACGATAAAAATTATCTTCATTTTAAATTGGAAAAAATCAAACAGATTTTTCATTAAAATCAATTGAGTAGTTTCGAAATTATTAGTGGATAAACATTCTGACAATGAATTTCTGTATATATATATATATGTATGAATGAATGTATGTATGATGTATGTAAAAATAAGACTATAAAACGAAAAGTAAAAGTAAGAGGGAAGAATGAAGAAACGTGCGATGAATGAAAAGCAACAAAAACTCCTCTCCTCCGTTTGTTGTCGTCGTCTCTTCTTCCACATTCGATAGCAAACCTATAACAAAACTATATTCCTCCAGTCCCGCAACCGTTTCTGACGTGTCCGGTCGCGGCCGCTACAAACCGGAACTCTCTGACAGCAAGTCGATATCGTAAAACGGCACGTGTGCTGCTGCTGGCTGCAGCTACCTCTTTATGCACTCAAGGTCAAGGTGATCCTTCAATTTCCATTCCTAACCTCTATCCATCCTTTTTCAATTTTCGGCGGGAGGGGAAGGGAGGGGAGACTATTAACACTAAATTTACCTACCACGCTCAGTCAAATGACTTGTAATTTAAAAAAAAAAAAAATGTGATAATTGTTTTGGTAAATCTTTTCTCATTTGTATTATCTACAAAAAAATTTTTTACACATTTTTGTGTAAAATATTACACATATTTACACATTACACATATATACACAAAATATTACACGATATTCACATATTGTGAAAAATATTACATTTTTCAATTTCAAAAAAAGAAAAAGGAAATATTTTCATTGCTATCATCCAATTGTATAAAATCTTATTTTGTATTTTAATACTTCAAAATTATCTCTCACGAGATTTCTCTCGTGTTTCAATTGTTCAAACGTAAAAGACAGCTCAACGAGTCATTTCTCATTTTTATTATCTCTTGTTTTTTCTTTTTTGTTATTCTTTTTCTCCCGCTTTATCTTTTTGTACAAAGTAAGTTGCTTTCAACAAAATATCATACCACGGTAAATTATTAAACTACCTTTATAATATATATATTAGCGTTATAACGTTAATAAATAAGTAGATTTTTTTATTTTATATATACAGGTATAATTCCTACCCTGCCCTCCTACAATACGATTTCGTTGTTATATAACATGATTCATAAATTAAGAAAATTTTTGTACCAAAACTCATTTTCTACTTTTTATAGCACTGGATAATATAATTTAGTTTAACCTTATTAGCTGCCTCGATTTGGGGATTCTGCCCATTTGGGGATTTTGGAATTTTACGTACACTACTGGATTACATGTGGACTGTATAGAAAAAATAGCATAAATAATAACTATTTTTGTATAAATATAATTATAAATAACGATAATAATACCGAAATAATTTTTCTTATTAGTTTTTTTTTCATTCAACTCAGCAACAATCCTCATTTGAAATTTTTTTAATAAATATAAATATTTTCGAAACAAAACAATTTGACAGTTAATGGGGGTTCGTATTTAAAAATTCAAATTATCTTACAATAATGACGTTGAAGAAATAATGAAAACTACTATGGGTGTAATAATATGCGATTTTATTTAAGTATTAAAATATATTTCCTTTTTTTAAACATTCATTTGACCACTCGCAATAAAAATTGATGCTTACATAGTAGTGGTATAGGTTAAGTTTAATATTTAAATGGTACACGAATTTTAACCAAATTTATATTTTAAACTAAAAATACGCATATCATAATTCATTTCTTTATTAATTAGCCCTTATCGGTCGTAAATCACGTGGGAAGTGACTTACAAATACAAAAAATGTTATTTAATAATTAATTAATAATTTCATATATATTTGTAGTATTCTTACAAATATATACAAATACAAAAAAACAAATAAAAAAAACATAATTTCTAATAAATAATAAATTATCTAATATTTTCTTATAAAATATTGACTAATTGAGTTACAAATTTATCGAAACATTTAATTTATAACTTATTAAGGAGAATCATCGATATAATAAAAAAGAACCTAACGACCGATAAGGGTTAATACCCTTTATATAGAATAGGTTGGCAAGAAAGTAATTTCTGCTTGTACCAATAGATAGTGTTATGTTTGTTTCGTTATTCTTTTGTTAATGTTAGAATTTCTTCTGTTGAGTTTTGGTAGTTGACACTTTTAGGTTGCTATAGAAACTAATTCCGTATAATTTTGTTTACATATGTTAGTTTAGAAACAATTGAGTTTTATTTCACACTAGAAAACCAAAATTACTTTCTTGTCAACCCAATATATTTTTTTTCCCAAATAATTTAACGAGATAACATTTTAAGGTAGGAATTTTTGTTAACCCCGTAAAAAATAATTTTTCTACGAAATTTGTATATACGCAAGAACTTAGATGTGTAACCCCACCTCTCCCCCCTTAAACTGCTGATTATAATACTTCAACAAGCTGTCACATAAATGTCAATCATTCGTTGTTCATAATTGTGTTTACAACAACGTACCTTCCTACTCTTGATGTCACTTCAAACCTTCCCCCCTCTCCCATTCTCTCCCTCCCTCATCCCCGCCTCTTTACCATTCCCTCTCTCCCTCCTCCCCATCCCTCTTCTCATTCCATTCATTCAGATACTCGATATTTCAAATAATGGCCAACACGATTGATTGACCCTTAACCTTGAATTCATTATTTTTGCTTTGTTTTTCATAAAACAATCGGGTTAATTAAAAAAATAAAAAAAGAAAGAAAAAGGAAAAGGAAGAAAAAAAAAATAAAAAAAAAAATAAAAATGGGTACACATTTTACTTGCGCATTTGTGTTGTGACAGTTGAATAGATAGAAAGATAAGAGAGAGAGAGAGAGAGAGAGAGAGAGAGAGAGAGAGAGAGAGAGAGAGAGTCCTAGTTTCCATTTGAAATAAATTCGGCCTTGCTAGTTTCATAACGGTCTTTTCTTGAAAATGATAGAGAGTATAAAAGTATACAGAAAGTAAAATAAATGTTATATACAGGGGAAATTTAATCGGTAGAAAAATATTCTTTTGCAATATGTAATAAGACAGAGAGAAAGAGAAAGAGAGAGAGAGAGAGAGAGAGAGAGAGAGAGAGAGAGAGATTTAAATATGTGTTTGAAAATTATGAAATTTATTTCTTATGATACTTATTTTGATTATTTTCCTAGTTCTTTTTTACTACTTTCTATTATTTAAATCGTTAACTTATAACTATAAGCCACTATAGTGGCTTTCGCAAATATCTTCCAATAGGATGCGCCACTATAGTGGCTTCGCGGATGCCATCTTCCAGTAGGACGCGCCACTATAGTGACTTTCGCGGATGCCATATTCCAGTATGACGTGCTACTATAGTGGCTGTCGCGGATGCTATCTTCCAGTAGGACGCGTCACTGTAGTGGCTTTCGCGGATGCCATATTCCAGTACGACGCGCCACTATAGTGACTTTCGCGGATGCCATATTCCAGTATGACGTGCCACTATAGTGGCTGTCGCTGATGCTATCTTCCAGTAGGACGCGTCACTGTAGTGGCTGTCGCAGAAAACATCTTTTAAAATATATCATACCCAATTTTATTATTAATTATTAAAGTAAATTGTTTAAATTAAAGTAAATGTGTATTATTTTTTTAGAGAAAAATTATAATTTATTCATGAAAAATTTTATTAAAATGTACTCGCGTAGAGAATAGCCATTGTTGGTCATACACCGTAGTTTTATCGTTTACACGTAATTCTTGTTGAACCCTGTCGTACAGAGAAACAGCATCGGGCAACATTCAGCCATGCCTAAGAGGTTAATTATTATTGATTATTAATTGATCGATTATTATATATGTTTTTCTTTTTTTTGATCATTTTTTTAGTTATTTTTTGTATTTTCTATTTTCTAAATCGCTAATTACCATTAATTATTAATCGATCGATTATTATATGTGTTTTTTTTTTATGTTACAGAATAGGAGGAAGGATCATCAACCGAAAATGGGGTCGAAGAGACGACGTATCAGAATAAGACGAGGACCGCTAACATAATCGATTTATATAGCGCGTCGTGTAGATAAATAAAATGATGACCGCCATGGCCAGGTTGCCTTGTAAGCAATCCTCGCCCTCGCAACAACAAAGAGTTAATAATTTTGGAAATAGTCGTAATACTTATTGGGATATGCAAGCTAGGCATCCGACGCCACCTTACGTTAGAAATCATCATCGGCATGTTGATCACACAGGTAATTTTATATTAACAACAATAATAATTCAATAACAATAATATACTCAGGTGCTACAGCCACGTGTTACTGTGGTTTTGTTATAAAAACATGTTGATTTTTAATATGATTCTAAAGTATTTAATGTTCATTCAAATTAATATTTACTTATCATTTCTAGGAATTCAAATAAGGCATAATACAACATAAAATGTTTAATATATATAATATATAACATATAAATAACAATACATGAAAAAATATTAAAAGTTGTGTCATATGTAAATTTGAAAAAAACGTGAAATAATTGAATTGTAATTTAGCGCAATCTATTGAAAACTTCCAGTACTCAAATACTTAGATAACCTTTAAATAATAAATCCTTAAATTAGCAATAAGAAATAAAAAATAATCGCGATAAAAATTATCCTATATTCTAAGTTGAAAAAAATTATGCGAAATAAAAAAAATTTCATTAACATCGGTTCAGTAATTTCTGAATTATTAGTGGACAAACATATTGTGACACTGAATTTGAATTTTTATATATAAAGATATATATATATATATATGTATCTTAATATGGAATGAGATTTTAGCCAATAGAATAGTGACCAATATAATTGTCTTTTGTTTATAAATGAATAATATTGCATTTTATGTATTTTCATCGCATTTTTTACAAATTATCGGACGCGGTCATTTGTTAACCGCGCGTGGGTAGGTTTAGTATTAAATGCTTCAAGAACCCAATAAGTCAATCACGATACTAACATACAAAAATGTTAATATGTCGGTAACTTAAAAAAGTTGAACTTTTGACCTATGTTTGTTAAGATTTTTTTTTTACGGATTGTCATTATAATAACGTGTTTTATTTACTGGAAAAATATTGAATAGTTTTTTTTTTTTAACATCCTTATATAGATGTATACATACAGTGAGTAAGTTCTAGGAATATTTAGTATCCCAACTATCAAATTAAAACAATCTCAATATTTTCTTACAATATATACAAATTTTATGATTATTCAATTTTTAAGTTCATATAAATTTTTATAGCAAATGAGCATTTTTTATTATATAAGAAAAGTAATAAAAAAATTGGATATATAACTGATAAGAAAGTTAACCTAACAAAAATGTACAAAATAAGTTACAATGATACAAAATGAGAAAAAAATGAGAAAAATGATATATTATAATATTTCGTTTGTATTATTTATATATGGGGTATTCCATACCAAATCAACCACTTTTGACCCTGACCCTTTTCGATTTGGCTGAAAGTGTTTCATCCTATTCTACCCTATGAAAAACAGTTCTCAGAATTTTTTCAAATTTTTTTACTAAACCCAAAAAAAATTATTAATTTAAAAAAAAAAATGGCTTTTTTTAAAATGGCTATAACTTCTTCAAAGTTCAACCTATTGGGACGTTTTTTTTTTAAATTTTTGTTTTTAAGTGCACTTTTAAGAAAAAAAATATAAAAAAATTTTAAAATGATAAACTCCCAGAAATTTTTGCATTTTTTGAGAAAAACCGTTATTTTCTCGAAGTTCGCCATTTAAAATTTTTTTTTATTTTCTAAAAAAAAAACATTTACTAATTCTGTGATTATCCTCGCCAATCCTAGAATAAGCAGAGTTAGTTTTCTATTTTTTTTATTTAATTGAAAAAAATATTTTAAATTTTCAATATTGTTAATTTTTTTTTTTTTAAACTTTGTTTATATAATAAAATTATGCAATTAAACAATTTTACAATATTATATACTCAATTTATAGTCTCAAAAAACAAAGTTAAAAAAAAAATAGAAAACTAACCCGGCCCACTCTGGAATTGGCGGGGATAATCGCAGAGTTAGTAAAAGATTTGTTTTAGAAAATAAAAAAAAAATTAAAAATGGCGAACTTCGAGAAAATAACGGTTTTTCTCAAAAAATGCGAAAATTTCTGGGAGTTTATCATCTTAAAATTTTTTTGTATTTTTTTCTCGAAAGTACATTTAAAAACAAAAATTAAAAAAAAAAAAACGTCCCAATAGGTTGAACTTTGAAGAAGTTATAGCCATTTAAAAAAAAGCCATTTTTTTTTTAAATTAATAATTTTTTTTGGGTTTAGTAAAAAAATTTGAAAAAATTCTGAGAACTGTTTTTCATAGGGTAGAATAGGATGAAAAACTTTCAGCCAAATCGAAAAGGGTCAGGGTTAAAAGTGGTTGATTTGGTATGGAATACCCCATATGTAAATGAAAAATAAGTAAATACTCTTATGATACTTAATTGTTTATCATTTAGCACTAGATATACCAAATTAGTCATTTTGATTGGTCGGGCCATTTTAATTCAAAATTTCTAGTTCATGTAACATTTGAGTTCTGTAAATAATTAAGCATTTTGTTATTTAAAAATGTCTATAAATCCATTTATCTATTAAAATTATTATTAGTAAACATTTTTTGTTATTTTTAAGAGTAAATAAAGACTGGAAGCTTCAAAAAGCATTTTTTTATACACCAGTCATTTTGACTAGTGTGGTAGGAATAGGTATACTGAAAATGGTGGTATGTATCTAATGTTAAAGTAAAATAACAATTATCTAACAATAAAATCTTGTTCTATAATCACATTTATTTTAATTTAAAATTTTAATAATCCTAAAATATGTTTTTGTATTCAATAATTTGTGATAACATTGAATAACAAATAAATATTAATTATTTTAAATTTGTAGTAAGAACGAATATGAATACTACTCATGTTAATTCACCTGTATATATTTACATGTATATTTACTACAGATGCACGCACAAACGAGGAAAGAAAAACGTTTCTGTATTAGAGTGAAAGCTATTACACATGTCTCTGATTTGCGGTAGCAACAGTACTCTAGTAATAGTCAGAAAAAGACTTCTACTTTTGACATATTCCATATGTATATACAGGGTGTCCCGTAATTACTGATGGCACAACCAATGACTGATTTTCTGCAAGAAAAATACAGTCAAAAATGAAGAAGAATACAATTTGTTCATACAAGTTTGAAAATTTGTCGAGTACACGTGCACTTAATTAAACCAACCTTGAACTTAACTTGCAACCTTAGAAATTAAAAATCTTGTTCGATAAGGATAAAATTGAGATACAAAAGATTTTATCATACTAACGAATATTTTATAAACACATTAACAATTATAAAAATGTTATTCCGAAATATTGGAAAGTAAATAAGACAGTGAAATACTCCGAATTGAATTTGGGTCAAGTGCAAGCGTACTCGACAAAGTCTTCAAACATATTTTTTTTTTTTTTTTTCAAAAACAAAACCTCGCGTGTAATAAAATTGAATTTTACATTTTTTTTTCTTTTTCTTAGTTTTTCATATGAAAAATCAACTACTGTCTTCTGCTCGTGCTACCAGTTACGGGACACCCCTGTTTATAAACATGAAAGGAAGAAAAAAAAGAGGATATGCTTAAGATAATACACCAGACACATCTGGCTCATTCTTTCTAATCAAAAACGAAAAACTTTTCTTCTTACTAAAGAAATAGATGATACTTTGTTGTGTTGGTATATTTCCCTTTCAAGTTTAGTCTAGTATAACGATTTTTGTTTTTTTTTTCTTTTTAATGTTAATACTATTATTGTTCAACTTTACTACCCTAGGAAAGATTCTTTTGTAAAAGTCTTTTTTTCTTTTTCTTGAAAATACGACACAGACTAGTTTTTGTCCTGACCCTTTTGAAGATTCTTCTTTGCCAAGATTCTCTTCGGCAAGAGTAGTCGAATTCGCTTATCCGAAATCTCATAAAACCTGTTTTGTGACTAACTCTTAACGTTCTGTTATGTAGTTTGGAAGGAACACTTTTTCTTTTTTTTTTCTCTTTTTATTCTTATATGTATTATCTAAAGATCTTACGTTAGAAATCGTTTGTTTTCGTCATCGGGGGTAATCAACGTCCGTTATTATTTCATTTAATCGTTATCTTACTTTTTCATATATTTTTAGCGGAAACATTAAAATTACTTAATAAAATTAACGAGGAGAATAATAATAATAATAATAATAATTATTATTATTTAATCGTAGGAAAACGTAAAAGTGCAGTGGAATTATTGCAAGAAACAAAAGCATTTTACGTTAAAAGCGAGACTGTCTTGGACCGTAAACAGGAACTCAAGAATAGCGGTCATCTTCAAGTATCTCAGCTGAGTGCACCTAGTGCACCACCTAGGTTACTTAGGAAATGTGGAAATACAGCAGGTGTACCGTGCTCGATACAATCACCCTCGCCATCACAAATATCTAACCCTGTAACACCACCCTGTTGTTGGGCCACGTGTCACGATCAGGATAGAAGTAAATATTTTTCATCATCAATTTCTCTTTCTTTACCTAAACATTTAGCTTAGATCAATCATATCTAATTGTTCTTTGCTTGATTGGTCAATATTTGTGTATTACATGGCTTTTCAAATTGATCGTTTAATAAGTATTCTATTTTAATCTCTTAGGCACGATTGCTGAATTTTGCGCGGTGATGTTTTTCTGCACGGCAGAGGTCAATGAGAATTGCATGTAAATGGGTACAACTATAATATGCGAATATATTGAAATGAAGTTTTCGATGATTAAATTATAATTTTTCTTAATAACATGATACACATAATTTAACTTTGAAAATTTACTTTAATAATTAATAATACAGTTAGTTTACAAATGGTGATCGAGTGAAGTAATAGAGTGAACCACTATAGTGGCGCATCGTTCAGAGAGATGACATCCGCAAAAGCCACTACAGTGGCGCGTCGTGTCTAAGAGATGAAATAATGATATTTGTTAATTGTATTTATTGTATGTAACATGTATATTAGATTAAAATCAATAATGATGTTTCGAAGGATTAAATAATTTCGAGATAGTTAAGAATCTCATGTTTTGATCCTATTGATATGATAATATATCTTGTTTGTAATCTACAATTATAATAAGAGCTTATTGTTGATGATATTTATCAGCAGATGGGATTTTGAGTCCTCAACAAACACTGCCACCCGCGCTGCCACCAAAGAGCCCACGCTTAGTCCCTGTTCCGCAGCGGCGCACTATTTCAGGGCCACCGAGTGCTACGAGCGGGGATCAATTGCAGACAAAATTACGGAGATTACTCAACACTGATAGCAAGGAGAACGTCTTCTTCCCGGAAAGCCCAACACAGGCTACTTGTCTTCAAACTACGAACGGTCCCCCCACACGCGAAGAAAAGTTCAGATATTCACCTGGCAGTTTATCACCTGGCTGCCGAGACGATGACCGTGCATCGGTAAAGAAGATTTCAAGATTTTCATTCACAAACAACACACATTATTTATTATGATCATTTCAATATATATATATTTTTTGTAAATAATTCATTTTATCCGATCATTCATTTAAATGTTATAATATTTTTCAGCATTGTATACCGCCGGACGTTAGGTTCAAATTTGGTCGAAGTAATTCGCATTCTCATACGTCCGGTCCAGCTAGTAGAAAATCTAATACTTCCCCGTCAGCGGAGAATACGATTTGCCATAAATCATTGCCTGATCTTCATACCAGTACGCATCGTCGAGCTTCATTATCACCACGTAACTCGACCAAATCATCTGCCAAACAACCTGGACATCATCACGGTGTCAACAATTGTCTAGATTGCGAGACCAGTTCGGATTATTCCGAGCATAGTTTCAAACGTGACGCTATTTGTTATCGCAGGTATTATCACAAAATTATTACCTAAAGAAAAGAAAACACAAAAAGATAATAAAAAGGGAATACAATTAGAACTAGAAAAAATGTTGTTTATTATCAAACGTATTTAGTACGCGTCACATCAGACGATCGTTAGGCTCTGGTGGTGGAGATGCAAGTAGTGTTCTATCATCCGGTGGCAGAACACAAAAATCATCTGGCTCGAGTAAATTGAGCCATGGCGCTACTGCAAGAGATTCCGGTGGATCATCCGGACATTATACTCATCGTAGCGAACCACCTCCAAGGTTACAGGTATTTAACAATTCTTATATTTATTATTATGACAACATTTATCGTTAACGTCGATGTTTTTCTATTGATAGGATTATTGGACTCATGTACGTAGAGACAGCGGTGCATCGACACAACATTCAACCGATAAAAACCGTTCAAGAAAGGGTAGTTATGCCAGTGGCACACCACCTTCCGTTGTGAGACATTATAGTCCTGATACTGAAAGCAGTGAAAGCCAAACCGATTACAGTCCTACTTTCAATTCAAGGTAAATTTGTTTTTTTTTATTCTAGTATTAGGAATTATACAGTACTAAACAAAAGTATAAGACACCTTTATACAAAGTGAGTCAAAAGAAAAACTGGACACCTGAATATTAGAAAATTAGAAAATTAGAAAATTAGATTTGAAGATATGAATTATAGCTACGTTAGAATTAAAATGGTTTCGAAGGATGAATATGGTCATCGTAATGTCATTATTTTTGTTTTTAATCTTTTCAAGGTCACCAACGGTTTTTGTTTAAATGGAATTGCAATTTTTTTTCTTATGCATAATTTTAGCTGACATTTAGACAAGTTTAATAGTGTAATACAATACGAACTTCGAATGACCTTTAACACAGAAATATGGAATAAATAAAATTCGGTGTTTAAAATTTATTTGATTTATTTTTATAACGCTAAATATTCAAAATTATTTCCGTGAGCTGTGATGCATTTTAAAATGTATCATCATCATTATTATTGTAATATTAAATTTGCTGTTAACAACCAAACAATCAAATAATTGGGCCTCGCTTTATCATCAGAACATTAAATGCAGAAAAATACTTTGTAATTTTACGAGGATTGTTGCTAATTTTTTTGAAAGATGATATTCTTGGGACATTTATCCAAGATATGTATCAATATGATGCAAATATTTAAGAGTAATTTATTTAAAAGTGTTTATTTTAATGGAAAACAATTTTAAAATGTTTTAATGAATTAAAAGAATGTATTATTGAAACGTGTAGTGCATTAGCAGTAAAAAAAAATATTGAAAAACTATATAAATCGATACGAGAACGATTGTGCTAGATGGAATAAAACGAAAATGTGATTTTGTTGAATATTAATATAACATTAAAAAATCATTTTCATGAAAGGAATTCGTATTTTGTAATATTGATTTTATACTCTTGTCCAATCAAATTTTGATTATTGTGACATTTTTATGTTTTACAATTTCAGCGTTATATTTTTCCATTTTAATTCAAGATTTTGTTTTAATATATTCTAGAAGTTACATATAATATATGGAATGTGTGTATGTGTGTGACACAACTGCATATAAAAAATGAATTTTAATATTATAATTGTATTGAAAAATGCAATTTAAAAGTGTCTTATACTTTCGTCCAGTATTGTATCTTATTTCATATACATTTTTATTATATTTTTATTATATATTATATTATATATATTATATAATAAAATAGTATTTTATTTATATATTGGTCGAGTCATAAGTAACTTCCGATGCGACTATGTAGAATCTATTTTTCGTATTTACCCACTATAAGTCACTGAAACAAACGGATTTTCGATATCACTAATATTTAGTCTTCTGTCAACTTTTTTATATAATTAATGTTACATTTAACCGTTTTTCTTAACTTTAGAAATGGATAGTAAAAAATGCATACTCGACATGTAATGCTTTAGGAATTTAAACAAGGCTGTAGCATTAACACACTATCGGTAGGTAACATCATGAGCTTGACTCACAAGTATAGCGGGTGAAAATTAGGAAAAAGCCGAAAAAATAGCCACTCAGACGATGAACAAGACAGGGCAGCTGAAGGTTGCTTACAAAGAGTTATGCAAAACAAAATATTCATTAAATGAAAACAAAACAAGCATTGGTAAGTGTTTTACTAACTACACTTAGCGTACGTTCTGCATAAAAGGTATTAATACTCGA
>NW_015149069.1:65652-89435 GCF_001465965.1 Polistes dominula | reverse complement strand
ATATCTTTTTATATCTGGAATTGGGTTTGTCAGAATAAATAAACCAAATTAGTTTCTCTGTAAATAAGAGATTTATATTATAACCGATATTTACTATTTACAATATGTATACAAAATTTACAAGTTACTTGTAAATAAAGGAATTAAAGTTAATTATTTGTCTTTCTTTCACAACTCTGTTTATATTGTTTATAACCATTAATTATCTTTATATAAATTTTATTTAAATTCTATTTCTCTCTTTACCTTTTTCTCCCTAACTGTTGATTACTCTCCTCGATCTCAATTGATCTACAACAGTGATCCCAGAGACTTCAGTTCGTCTGATCGACACAGGGGCGTAAAATTATCGTACACACCGGAAAATTATTGTACGCCCCGGGAAAAATTTGAATTCCAATAATTTCTCGGAGGAGATTTCATCGATTCAAAATCTTGGAAAAGAGTGCAAGTTCCAACTTTTTCAAAGTTGATGACCTTTTTTTTTTTTAATTAAAAACCCTGTCGTAAAAACGGTAAAAACGGCGTACCGCAGGGAGAAAGACTTGTTCGTACAGAGATCGTACACACATCGTGGTGGTGGTGGTTCTCGAAATTTCGATTCACTATCGGAAAGTCGTACTTCTTCGCAAAATTTGATGACCAACAAAAAAAATAAAGGTCATCAAGTTTTCGAAATTCAAAATTGGATCGTACAAGCCCTCAAATTATCGTACGCGTATGATAATTATCGTACGAATGGGATCACTAATCCAGACGTGGGATTTTCTCCCACATGGGAGCCTTCATGCGCATGCGCATGATGACGTCACAGCTAGACAGCGGTTGTGTCCATAGACGTATCTATATGCAACAGTAGGTACGTGTAAGAGGCCCTTCCCAGTCGTTTCTCGCATTTTTCGTTAAAGTAAAGGTGAGTCACGTAATATTATATAATATATGGAATTGTAGTGTAAATATGTTATTTCTTTCAAAAATTTCCTCTTCCTGTAATTTCTAGTGTATTTCAATTGTCATGGGGATTTAACGATACTCTAAATTTAAGTGAAGTATATACGTTACTATGTATTAGGTTGTGCGCATGCGTAGGGAAAATCCCGTGCCTGGTACCACTGATCTATATCGTTACGTGCCTAGTGTACCGACGATATACACTAGCGTCTCTTCTTCTTATATAGGAACCACCTCAGTTAAGTTTTAAAATAATATGCACATATAATTAATTAAATGAATAAACAATTATTTCAAAACATATATAGAACATATGAGAAATATCTTCTCTCAGATTGGCTCTTTCGTTAATCGATAGACCAATCAAAATTCAGATTTGTCTTTTTGTTTTTTTTTCTTCTTTTGTGTACAGATTTATTTTGTAGATGGCGCCGTTTCTACGTATGAAATAGTTTGTGGTGAACGATGATGCGCGTTGAAAGTTATAACACTCTATGTTTATAGTGATGTGGAAGTTTGTAATAGTGAAAATATGACGAGAATAATTCCATTTGCTAAAATTCTTTTTTTAGTTTTTACAGTAATACTTTGTTTAATATCAGAATGCTCGTCTATACTTTCAGATAAAAGATTATGTTATGACCCAAAGTGTTCAGGTAACTGAAGCCATACTCTACATCTTTATAATTGACTGATAACTTTCTTTCTCTATTCTTCTTCTTTCTCTCTCTCTCTTTCTCTTTCACTCTGTTATTCTCTTCTATTTGTTTATATATATGTAGTTTAAGTTCTGTGATTGACGTTTTATTTACAGAACCTGTATCATTGGCCAGAACTACATTGACATATGTAGCTGGAGAAAAGGGAATGGTCACCGTGCCTATAAGTACTATTGTAACTGTTTACAGTAAAGGTGCCGGTAAAAGACCAGATTTATGGGGTGTAGAGGTAAATTAATCAATTTTTGAATTTATATCAATGATTGGTAATTAAATTGTATATAAATGTTTGTATGATATCTATTTTTTTTTTTTATATGTTTCTATTGTATTTTATTATTATATTTTTGTTTAGTTCAACGGTAATCGTGGATATATACCAAAAAATTTTTTAAAAGAATATAAAATTTTAAAGAAAAACTTGACTTACGAAGTACCTACGGAAACTGTAAATAATAGTAAAAACAACAATGATAATAATTATAACGATATCAGTAATTTAAAAGATAATGAAAATAAACCTGACACTATTCAAATATATAGTAGTACTTCTAATACTAATATAGATGCATCTATTCCAACTGCCAAGGAAGAAAATACGGATCAATCTATAAATGAAATAGTAATTGATGGTACTACAATTCCGATTAATAACGAAGAATCTACCAAATCGAATAATGCTTCCGTTATAGAAGCTACACCTTTATTGAATAGTATACAAACGAATGATAATGTTAATGCCGATATAAAACCAACTGCAACGCAAATCGAATTAAATGTTCCAACTACGCCACAGCAAGAAACTGAAATATCTAATGAAGAAGAACTAAAAATTGTTACTTACAGCGATACTTCAAATATTAATATTGAACCGAATGAATCTATAGTTGAATCACAATTAAATGAAGATGATAATAATAATACAAATTCTTCAAATATTGAATCAACGGAAGAAGAGAAAAAAGATACTATAGATTCTTTTTCTTCCGATATGGAAAATGAGAAGGAAAAAAATAACATAGATTCTTCTAAGTTTGTGTCGGAAAATGAGCAGGAGAAAATGAATGTAAGTTCTGTAAATGTTGAATTAGAGAATAAAGAGAGTAAACATGATACGGTATCTTTAACTGTTAAATCAGAAGAAAATGTAAAGACAAAAGACAATTTAGAATCTTCTACTTCTGAATTGGAATATAAACATGATAACAAGGAAAATGTACTTTCTTCGATTATTGAATCGAACAGTGAAGAAGCAACTCAAAACAAATCAGCGATCGAAGAAGAAATTAAAATTGAAAATAATAGTATTGAAAATACAAATAATATAGATAATTTGTTTCCTCAAACTGAATCATCAAAACAAGTAGAGGTAGAAGATAAAACGGAAAATGTATATAACTTAGAAACTTCGAACATGGATCAATCAAATAACATGGTATCGACAGAAAATAGCTCAGATGATTCCAATGTGTCTGAAAATATTTCCAACGATAAAGAAAATGTGGAGCAATTTGTAAATGAGGTGGTTAATATACCGAAAATAGATGTAAGATAAAAAATCTTTTTGATAATAATCTATTATTTTAAGGTGATACAATATATGATACTAATATTAATGTTACAATACAGAAAGATGGAGAAATTATGATGGAAGGAAATAATCAAATGGAAGTGCAAGATAGCCAAAATGATATTGTAAATAGTGATGTAAATATGGATAACGTCGATGAAAATACGTCTAGCTTTGGTGATGTTCCTACGGAATTGAATACAGTATTCGGAGATAATAATAAACAATTACATAGCGAAGAACCACAATCTAGTCAGAATGATGCAACGGATATTATTCCAGAACAAATCTTCCATGAATTTCGCAATAATCGAAATTTGTTACTCGTGGAGGAAAACGTGATACCTGACAAAAGTAAAAAATTATATTTATTTATTTTAACACGATTGAATATAAATTAAATAATTGTATATATTAATTGGAGTAATTTATTATATTATATTTTCTCTCTCTTTTTTTTTTTATCTTTTTTCTCTTTTAAATTTATTTCAATTTAGCTGAGTCGCAAATAGATGATGTGCAAAATAATACTGATGATTCTAAGACTGAAAACTTACCTAAATATGAAGATATAAGTATCGAGGATAAGTTTTTGAATGAGATGGAAGATAAAGATAAAATAGAAGATGAAGTTTTATATAATAAAGACACGGAGGATCTTAAAAAAAGCGAAGATGTAACATTACTTACTACAACACAAAATATGCACTTTTCTGATGTTTGTACAGTGGATAGCGAATGCACGAATAACGGTGATACAAATTATGGTTTTATATCACAAGTAAGTAAATTTCTTATCATGTAATTATTTAAATGTTAACATTACTTATTTCATTTTTATATTACATAGGATAAAGAATCTGTTCCCGAAAACAGTATTATGAGAACGATAAAAGTAGAGCATACATATTGGGTTACGCTGTTATATTTAAGTATAACCGCTATTACTACACTTGTGTTTTCATTAGGATATTATTATATCGAGGTATCTTATTGTTACATTAATAAGATGCATATTTATATTTAATTTAATTGCATAATAATTCTATACATTTAATTAGAATATGAGGAGAGATGGTCAATTGATAGCGAAAATAAATAAATTAGAAAAACAATTATTTATTTCTACGAAAGAAAGTTTAATGTTGGATGAACATTTGAAATCGACCAAAAGCGAGGTAAAGTTTCATATTCTGGAATAAGTTTACTTAGTTTTACTTTTGTTTATTCGTGTTACTTTATTCTATTCTTTTATATTATAATTTTGTATAATTACGAATTTGTGAAATTTTATATAGTTATACTCTGTGCAAGATAAATCATTTGGATCTAACGAGATGGTATTGTCTTTGAAAGCTGAATTGGAGGCTTCGCAGGTAATATAAAAATTGCTCATAAATATATATATTATGAATCAATATATGTAATCAATTATATATATATAGTGACATCATTTAATTATTGTACAGAAAGTAAACACTGAACTAGAAGAACAGATTGCTATGTTAGAAAAAGATTTGGAAAGTGCAACTGAAGCAGGATTAGAATTGGAACGTATGCTGAGAGAAGTTCTTTCATCAAACAACGAAGTTAATCCATTGACACAATCTGTAGAGGATTTACAAGCTCGTTTAAATGTTCAACAAGATGCTAATGAATCCTTGACTAATGCCCTCAATGTTAAAACTCAGGAGGTGTAGATTAATTTCAATTAGTTTTTTTAAATCTAAGATTTAAGTTAATTATATATTTATTTTTTTATAATATTTTGATTGCAGAATGAAGCTTTGTTAGTAGATCTTAACATTATAAAGAAAAAATATGAAGAACAGGATAACGAGCTTAAACGCATAACAGAAGAATTTAAAATTGAACTGAACAAAAGAAACAAAATTCAAGAGAATTTAAATGAAATAATTCAACAGTTGGAAGTACAAACTGCACAAGTAACTATATTCCTGTTATTTTTTTTTATTAATGTGATACAGTAGATGCCTGTGTGTGTATGTATGTATGTATGTGAGGCACATATTGTGAATTGTCCCTGTTATATTTCTTCTTTTTATTATAGCTTTCTACGGATAAAGCTAATTTATACAAAGAATTAAAAATAAAAGAAGCAGAAATGAAAGATCTCGTGGAAGTTATTAACCAAGTTAATTCGAATAATTTAGATATTGAAAAATTATACGAGGTATCTCATGTCAAAGCGGAAGCATCTCAACTTTTAGAGGAAAGAAATGATTTAAAGATACGTTTAAGTGAAGTAGAAGGAGCGCATAGTCTATTAGAAGGTAAGAAATATTATTGACAAATAATATCTTCTTTTTGTGTGATAATTCACTTATATATTATATTAAAATTTTGTATAGAACACATGAAACTTGTTAAGGAGGAAGTATCTTCGCTGAGCGAACAGTGTAAAGTTGCCGAAAAGGAAAAACGAGATGCAGAAACACGGCTTGAAGTTATATCTAACTTTTTCAAGGAAAAGGAAGCTCAACGACAAAAGTAATTTAATATTATATATAATATTTATGACAAAAGTATAACAACGTTAAAAGTTTAACGACAAGAATTTCATACAATTGTGTGTAAACAAATTCACAATTGTCTTAAAGTGATTTATTGCTAAGATGGATTTATGTTCCTCTTAAAAAAAACAAATCAATAGAACAATCAACACATTCTATTTTATAATAAGTTTATATTAAATGTTCTTATTAATAAAACTTATATATCGTACAATATTATTTCAGAGAAGAAGCATTATGGTTGCAAAAGCAAGGTGAAGTTACTTCTACCGTAGAAAGAATACAAACGATGCAAAATGAAATACAAGGATATAAGTGAGTATTAAAATGATATAAATATGAAAATAATTTTGTACTTACTTGAAAAATATTTTTGTATTAATTTAATAATGACAGGCAACAAATAGAAATGCTGAAACGTGAAATAGTTGATCAAGAAAGGGAATATAAAAGTCAGATAACTATTCTTGAAACAAAGGCACACGAACAATGGGTTAGAAAAATTCATTATTTATTTGTTTAATTATATTATAGAAGTAAGTATCTTACCAATGTAATTGTAATACATTTAAATAGTTTTCTTGTGTTTTATAATAAGGTAACGGCACGACAAAACGAACGTCGTTTAGAAGAATCTAAGGCAGAAGCAGGACAATTACGTAATCGTCTTACGCTTATAGAAAAAAATCTAAGCGATGCGGATGGCGATACAAAATTACATCGTAAGTATTTTATTTAAATAAACAACAAAAGGAAAATTTAATGAGAAACCACTGATAAAAATCATATTGGAGATGCTATTTTAAAATGATCAAAATATTCTCTAGTAATATTTTTACAGATATTTCTTTTGAAATTTTTTGTTTATTCGTGTTAAATTAATAATTGTTTATTGACAATCTTCATTTATTACATAAAACGAAAAAATAGATTTTTCAGAGAAATATATTTTTGTCACACAAATTTTCTATTTAAATGATAAATATTCATCATCAATTTCGTAGTATTAATATTTACAGATTATATGATATGTGTATATATATATATTAGAAGCACAGTTTATGAAAGGTAGGCATTGTAAAAAATGCCAAGGCAATATTTAAAATGAGTCTAAGGATACTGGTACGGATTACTGCTCTGTTTTAAGTAAAAATAGAACAAAAAAATTATAGAGGGAAAAAATTGTATAGCATAATAATAATACGTCGTAACTTTTTCCTGACCTTATTTTTTGTGTGGATGCACCGGTGCACCCGCCTGGTACAATAATTGGACTTTATTTTTTAAAATGTAACCTAGTTTTTTTTTTCTTTTTTTATAAAAGGGATCTCTTTTATTATTCTGCGTGTAAAAGTAGTAACTCAAGGTCATTTAAATGTCAATACTTTACATATAAAATTTTAATTTGTTTCGCGTTATGATAAATCGTGTTGAATGCAAGTTTTTCTGGTATAACGCGATTTTAAAAAACAATTTGTTTCGCAATAATTTACAATGATTTCACAAGAAAATATATATGTAGGTTATAATAGAAGCTCTTTTTCGTAAAGTATTCTTATATATAATAATAATGTTTAAAATGAAATATTAACAGTTTCATACTTTTCCCAAAAACACCAGATATTCTTAACAATGTCTGCTTTCATACATTGCCAGTAACATATATATATATATAAAGTTACTATATAGTATCATAAGTAATATAAGTAATATAGTAATAATATAAATAATAACAGTAATGTTACTATATATATATATATATATATATATGTATACACACACCATGTAATCTGTAAAACATTATTATAATGTTAGTAATAAATATTGCTAATTTTGATATTCAATAAAAATTAGCAATATTTATATCCATTACAGTTGGTGCATCTTCTTTTAAGTATAATACGATGGTATATAAGAATATATAAAAGGTTATTTATTCGAAATATTATATATATTATTTACACGCTAATGTTCAAACAGGCTTGGAAACAAATGGAGAGACTACAACGTCACCTCCATTATTCATAGGCGCAGAATCATCCAGTTCTCCTATAATGTTTACTGGTTCTTCAGGTGTTCCACCTCCACCACCACCTTCATTCATGCATCCTTCGCTTTTCCCTACATACCTACCACCACCTTTGCCTTCCGCCTCAGGATTACCACCTTACGATGTTGGACAGAGACCACCGCCTTTGGGTGGTAGATTATCTTCTCCGCCTCCTTTACCATTACATCCTCATCCACCTGGCAGGTATGACAACGCAGATTCACCGCCACCTTTGATATCTCCACCTTTGTTACTTCCTTTCAATCATAGATCGCATCCACCCCCTTTTGCTAATGATCATATGCATCCTCCTCCACCACCTCCCCCACCTGGTTCAATATTACTACCACCCCTTGGAACGTCGCATTCATGGGGGGAAGAAACACTGCAGGCCCCGCGCAATTCTGGTTATCACCCACATCAGCGAGAACAACGTGCTCGCAACCACAAAGGTTCGTGCTAAACATGAGCATCATCTCTACCAGCAACAACGTTCCAAAAGGAGACAGTCTTTTTTATATATACATTTATTCCCAATCTTTTTTCCACCCCTCTCTTCTATCGGGTCGCTACTTTTCTTTATTCTTTTTCTTCACTATATGACTGTCATCTGCGCTCTTCTTTTGTGCATGCAAGGACGCAAACGTTTCTCTAAAGTTAAACAATTTTGGAGTACTATGGAAAGGAATACCTCCAAATAAAATCAAACGAGTCAGGTTAAATAATTTCAGTTTGATTTTTTTTTAAATTATCATGCTAGAAAAATTGGATATTTGTATTTGCTTTTCTTCTTTCCTCCCTATTCTTTCTTTCTTTTATTTTTCTTATTATTAAATCCTTATTATTAATTTAAGTAAAATTCTTTTATGAAAAAAATTATTATTATTATTATTATTATTATTATTATTATGCTTCTAATCGTAATATTTCACTTATATTACATTTTGTCTACGAAGTAGTTGTACTACATATTATTAGAATACATTTTATATTTATCTGATATACTTTTTTGATAATGAAATATATTATTTATTTGTAGGTTCCTTGCACTCGTCTGGGGAGTCATTGGATAAGTCACATCATAGTGGAAAAGTATAAATTTTATATTTTAGTCTATAACAACCCTATAAGAAAGGCCAAATCTATTACTATTATATATAGTGACAGATTTATTGTATAACAATTTTCAATAAACATTTCACAAGAGAGAGCATAGTATATAATATATACTATGAGTCTCTTTTAAAGCATTTATATCTCCCGTTGAAGTTAATATAAAAAAAAAAAAAAAATAATGAAAAGAAGAAAAGGAGGAGAGGGGAGGGGGAAATGCAATAAATAAAATAAAATAGAAACATCGCATTTTTTCCATTAGGACATATTTTGTTAACGTTGTTTATTATCCGATTAATCGTATAATAAATATTATACTTATTATCTTAAGAAATTTCTTAGAGAATTTTTTACCACATTGCCATACTTATGCTAATTTTCAACAATAATTACATATATCATTATAATAAATAAAAAATGAGAATATTTAAAAAAAAAAAAAAAATTAAACAGATTGCTATACATCATTCCAAAGAATCAACAATTTAAAAAAAGAATCAAATTTGATTTAAAAAAATACATTCTACTATTTTTTATTTCGAATATGAAGTATGATAAAATAAATTTATTTAACTACAATATTATTTTGAATATTTAACTCGGCATAAGTATAACACTACAGTTGTTATGATTTTAATTGATTAAAAATAAATAGTAATTTATTTTTAAAAATATATCCATAAATTTATCATCAAATAATTCTTTTCATACATTTTTGTTTCTTCTTCTATATATATATACAAAATATCTAGGCTTTTTTTGTTTTGTCAATATAAGCATCGCATATGTCGTATAAAATTCTAAGATAGCATCATTTTCTGTTTCTCTTTTTAAGCACAAGCAGCAACAAAAAATAATTATATATAATTATTATTTAAATTTACAAATATGAACACTTGTTTTCCACGTTAAGTTATTTTTTTTTTTCTTTCTTTCCTCTTATATCTTTTTATATTTATTTTCCAATATCAGAAAAGTCCCTTTTATTTATTTTTTTACAATTACAGTTAAAAACTAAGTATTTCTTCATTTTTTCAATTAATATTTAATCCTCGTATAACCTAATAATTTAGTAAAAGTATCAAGGAATGCAATTGAAATGTTATTATAGTTCTATGTTACACGTGTCTCTCTCATAAAAATAAGATTTTTGTTTGAATTATATTTGCTGTGTGTGTGTGTGTATGTATCACAAGTACCGAATACCAATATTAAAAAATAGAGAATTGATAAATGAGAATAGATACAGTTGAACTAGAAAGTATCATCTTTATGCCAAAAATACTACGAAAAAGATGAAGAAAAATATGAGTACAGCAAATATCTTAATCATCAACCATCTATTATTTGTCACGGATTGAAAATATTTTAATATTTCACTATGCGCAGCTTCCACATTTAATTCGGTATCTTCTATATTGCTATCTATTCTGTAATATAATTAATACATATTAATTATTGTATAAACATGATCCTTCCCCCTTCCTCATAGGAAAAAAATCCTAGAGAGAAAAGACCTTTAGAAAAAATGTGATTTTTTTCTTACCTTTCTACCATTTCTTCCTGTTCTTTAACCATATGAGCCAATTGTTGAAAAATACCACCTAATTCAACTATAGTCGATTCAATATTTTGCATAGTTTCTGCGCGTGACTGAACGTATGAGTCCTGAAGACAAAAAAAAATAAATAATTTTAAATTAATTATATCGATACTACTCTTCTTATTCTTTTCAATGAATAATAAATAAGAAATATATTAGGGGTATCGAAAAGTAATCAAAATTTCTTTGATGAGTACACTCACATTTAGTTTGTGTCAATAAAATATCGAAGGACTTTTTAAAAAGGGAATTGAACAATTATAAATTAACAATTAAAATTTTTTTAATAAATGAATGTTTTTCGCTAGCAAAGAAAAATTTGGATTACTTTTCGGTCCCCTTAATATTTACCGTATCATCTTGTAGAATTCGTTGCATAGACAATTGACCCATTGCCGGTTCAAGATCTATAGCAACCGAATTGGATTCTTGTTCTTGAAGTAATAAGGAACCTTGTTTTCCAGAAACTACGCTAGGAGGTAACATAGTTGATACAGATCCTTGTGAAAATTGTTGTCTTCTGGTTTGTTCTTCTCTCATATTCTATATACAAAATAATTCATTTCAATCGTATTATTTATATATATAATTGTAAATAATATATTTTTATAATGAAATTAAACAGATACATACTTCGGAACGAACTTCCAAGACACTTTTGAAATGATTAGACATATTTGCAAGTTTTGATTGTAGGGCCATCACTATGGACGAAGAATGTGAAGCAATATGATTTCCTTGAGACGAAGAGAAACTTTCTCTTTGCATTTTTCCCATATCTTGTAACTTTCCTATTTGATGATTCAAACTTTTTAAATCTGTCTTTATTATGTTAGTTAATTCTTCAATTTCCATTTGTCTGTCGTTAAAGATTGATTTCTTTTTGGCCACTAAAAAAAAGAACAGTATAAAGAATCGCTTTCCATTTAAATCATACTCTTACAAACATATACAACGAGTCACAGGGAGTATTAGTAACACCTGTTGTCAATTTAATTCCTAATTGTTTTATGATTTATAAATTCCAATGGTGCGTGCCCATAATAAATGATAAGATCAGTTACAGACCATTTAACGGTTTGGTTAAGCATTTATAGTTGTATAAATTGCACATGTTTTATGATATCTAAAACTACGAATTTGATTAGTATTGTTTACAATTGATCTAAACAGTATATTATAGCTTTTACTTATAATATTTTTGTCTGGACCTAATTTCTTTACATATCTCACATGACATAAGCGAAGGGATTAAAATAATACAATATTACATTATTCTTATATAAACAGTAATATATTTTGATTATTAAACTTCTAACACATTAAATGTGATGCTAGTCCCTAAAACTGGCCTAAAACTTTTCGTTTGGATTGCATCAAATTTACCAATGATTGATATTCTTATGTCATTCTATGGGTGACAGATTATTGTGGCTTAAAACGAAAAGATCAACAAAAAAAGGATTGCCATTTAACATGTTAAATTGATATAAATTTGATTGTTAAAATATTTTATTGTTTAATTCTACATAAATGATAAGAAAAAATAGGTTTCCACAAGAGTACTGTCTCAAAAATATAATAAGGTGCAAAGAAGGGTCAACCGAATACTATTTATGAAAATAATAATTGTATTGTACTATATTTTGGGTTTTGTATTATATTTCTATTATATTTTATGTAAACAAAAATACTCTAAGTAATTGTTTATTATATAATACGTTAATTCATGGGGGGTCAGTTTATAGGAACTAATAGCAAACTTTTACGGTTTCTCTTGGTAATCATCTTTTAACAATTCCTCGTCTGATTATTTTTTATTTATACTTAAGATACTTCTAATATTGATTGTCATTATTTGTTTAGCTCAAACAGATGGTAAAACATAATTGTCATTGCAATGCGTATTATGTTCTGTTTATACTTTATAGCTGAACGCCTGATTGCATGATCATTACTGTGTTGCTTGAGCAGAAATTAGACTCCAAAAATTTGAAATCATGCTCAAAGAGAGAGAGCGTTAGTACAACTATATTTCTTTAATAATAAAATGTTTTGCAATCAAATTTATATCAGTTTGAAAGATTATTTAAAATCTACAAGTGAGAGTAGTGATTATGAATACTTCTGTGACTCCATTGTACGTTCTTTAATACAAATAATTACATTTGTATCATTATTATTATTTCTAAAATAAAAAATCTTTTACACGTAAAGGGATATTTCATATTGTCTCAAAAAGTTGATTATAATTAAACATATGGATGAAATACCTGGAAAGCTACATATCATAAGAATAAACGTAAACATGTACTAGATTATCATTTCAATAAATATATAAACATGTAAACTTAATATTGAAGAAAAAAAATAAATAAAACAAATTAATCATAAAATACAAAGTCTAAGTTAAAGTATAATAAAACGTATGGTAACAAAGTAAAATGATATACTTAATATATAAACTGTCAATATAATTTGTTTCTTACATAGAGCAAGTTTCTCCAATTTGGTATAAGTGTTTGCAATGTTTTTCCCAATACTTTTAACAACCATCATAAAATTGGAATAATTTTGCATTTGTCTCGCCCTTCTTGGATTTTGCAGGTTAGTCGTTCTAACGACCGTTCTATCCTGCATCGTTCTTATAGTATTAATAAATTCGTTAGTTCTATCGCGAGCTGTCATTGTTATTTGTGGTGGTATATCACGTTGTCTTAAATGATTCTCTTCTAAACCACCGACATTACGAGTTTCATCGTAATATTGTTGTTTCTTTTCGTTACCTCGCCATTCACTGTTAGAGGTTGCAATCACTAAATCATTTTCTGACTCGTAACCAACGTGTCGTCTACGTGCTGGCATCGCATCCTCAAATGTTTTACGTATTCCTATTTTCAGATTTTCTTTATTATAATAATAATGCCTATCTCAAATTTGTAAGATTATTTTACTTATAATTCCTAATACACACGTACACATGACAGTTTAATTATCAAATTCACTTTATAACACATATCATAATCATTATGGTAAATGTCATACGTTCACTATTTCTATCTCTCTCTCTCTCTCTTTCTTTCTCTTTCTTATTAATAAAAAAGGAGTATCTGCACACGTGGTGTTACAATTACCAACCTTTGATAAATTGAAAAGATTTGTTACTAACCTATGTACGTGTTTGGAAAAAATAATTGAAGAAATACTTGATTACATTCATTCAATTTGTTTTCTTTGTATTTTTTTCTTTTTGTTAATAAGAGAGAGATTTAAATGCATATAATGAAAAATATTTTTAAACACAAATGAATATTACAAACTTTTGAAAATTTTCCAAATTGGCGCTCTTATAAAGTTACGAATCTTTCTAAAATATTTTCAAAATCAATAAAATTTTGATTGATTAACAAATATGATTAATTATTAACTTAAATTATTAGTATTATTACAATATAAATTAATAGATAATTGTTTATTTATTTATTTGTTATTTTATTCGAGAGATATCAAAAGTTTCTTATTGGCTATTCTACAATAATATATATTTTCTTATCTACCAATTAAAAAATAACTAGGAGTTTGGACCAATCAGGTCGATGGAAACAGTTCATATACCATTCTAATATATCATTAATATTTAGATCATTGTATTAATTAAAAAAAAATTAATAATAAAATTAATAATAAATCTATAATAATTATTATATATTTATATAATATTTAATATAAATATTAATTATATACGAAGTTCCAATAATTTTTTATTTTCTTGACGAGGATCAACCAATCAGCGTCAATATTTGTTTTAAATATGGTGATCATGTATCTATCGTATTAGCAAATGGTGATCGTATATCGACTATAGGAGCACGTGGCTTGTTGGAATATTGCGGTACATGTTTTTATTCTGATGTGCAATTAAATATCACTGTAAAAGTATTTAGATTTTAATTTAAAATTGAAATTTGACGTGCGAAAGAAAAGACATATATTTTAAAATGATAAATAATACTGAGAAAGGAAAGAAACGGCAAGCCGAAGATAATGCTATGGAGGTACGTATTAGAGGTTATATTTTCTTTCCTCTTTGTTATATTTCATGTATTTATTGTATTAAACTGGCTTATTATTTGAAAATGAATTTATTAGAATATTATGTAATAGGTTGAAGTGGTAAATGGTATTGAAAGAAAAGTTAAATCTGGATCTCCTGCTAAAAAAATCAAAAAAGTATATGGTGAACTTCGAAAGGTACATTTTGGTTATGTATTATAATAGATGTAATATAATGTAGTTTTAATTTAGTATATTATATAAAAAGGAGGTGTAATAATTGAGTGATATTTTGTAGATACCTGTACCTGCACATAGGTATACTCCGCTCAAGGAAAATTGGATGAAGATATTTACTCCTATTGTCGAACATCTACAATTACAAATACGTTTCAATTTAAAAACAAGGAACGTAGAAATTCGTACTGCTCCTGAAACCACTGCTATTTCCAATCTTCAAAAAGGTGCAGATTTTGTTAAAGCATTTATATGTGGCTTCGAAGTAGAAGATGCTCTAGCTTTATTACGTTTAGATGATTTGTTTGTCGAGACATTTGAAATTCAAGATGTAAAACCTTTAAAAAGTGATCACTTATCTAGAGCTATAGGAAGATTAGCAGGCAAAGGAGGTAGAACGAAATTTACAATTGAAAATGTTACAAAAACAAGAATCGTTCTAGCCGATACTAAGATTCATATACTTGGATCTTTCCAAAATATACAATTAGCTCGTAGGGCTATTTGTAATTTAATATTAGGAAGTCCACCGTCCAAAGTGTATGGTCATTTAAGGAACATTGCTAGTAGGGTATCTGAAAGATTGTAATATTATATAAGAAATTGTATAAAATGGTTTCTTTTTTTGTATATATATATATGTAAATATATAGGATTTAATTCTGTTTTATAATATTGATATTTACTCTTAAAAACTTAATTCTAATATAAGTTATAGTTTCTAAAAAATAGCTCGGAATAATTTAATAAATGCAATATTTAATTTAGAGAAGTATTTGGTATTTATATTTTCGGGGCACTTTGTTTATAACTAATCTACCATCATAACTCAACGAAGCAAATGTCCAAGGATCATCAGAAGATCATTCAACTGCATAAACACCATCCTCGTGTGTTTTGTATCTTTCAACAACACCGTTTTCCAATCTAAAATATTTATTTAATTGTATAATAACATTATACAACACCATAAGATTTCCTTTGAAATAGTATTTAACACGTTGACTGTTGTCCCTTGTATTTTATGTGATTTGAAGAGAAATCTTCAATAGATTTATCTGATCAAATAACTGATTATAGTTAAAGATTATATTTTATCAAACAATTACATATAGGAAAAACGTCATCACAAGTAATGTATACTTACTTAAATTATTTTTGCGTATTCTATGTAACATTAATTACTTCAAATCTTTATAAAAAAAAAATGATAATAGAAAAAAAATTTGCCATTATCGATATTTAATCTAATTATGTTTTTTTTATTATACTATTAGTAGCGTCGACGGTCACCGGTAGCCCTCACGGCAGGAATGTATTAATTGATTAATTAACGGTTTGAAAGATCTTAAGAAAAGTGAATAATTTTGAAGAATTGAAATATTTCGAAAGTAATAATTTATAATAAAGATTAAAGGATCGTCGAATGAGTTGTTATATGATATGATCGTCATTTAATAGCAAAAATTATTATTTTACCTAAATACTATTCTATAATCTAAGTAAAAAAAATCACACAAAATAAAAAAAGTTTTATTAAGATCGGTTCAGTTTTGAAGTTCATTGGAAACCAACAATGTGACACTGACTTTTTATATATGAAAATATATATATGAAACACATACACATAAGCGATAGTAAGTGAATAAGAAAGACTTAGAATCGATCGGTCAACCCAAGGATTCCCCCATACGATTAGTATCTCTTGTATTGATCAACGGTCATTTTACTTGCGCATGATTTTACACCTTTCAATAATCTATGATTTATTCGAATATGCATAAAAGGGTAGTTTTAATAGAAATATGAGAATGAAATTTCTTACGTTAACAATAATATTTATAATAATATTGTTATATAATCGGATATGTAAAAATATATAAGAAAAGTATTGTTGATTATTGTTTAATAACGATGCTATATGACAGGGGTTCTCAAATTTTGCATAGCATAAAAAATATCAAACGATATAATATATCATTATAAAAGCATTTAATTAATTTGCATTAACAAAATTAATACATATATTTATATAAAATTATATATATGTATATACATTTTTTACATAAATTTTAATAAAATTAATACATAATAAAATTAATTTTTTATAATTAAAGAATAAAATATTTTAAATTAATATTATTTAATTATATTCGTAAGTGAAATCTATTACAATATTAAGATACGATTTTCTGAAAATTTATAGAAATATATTTTGCGTTAAAATTGTATTAACAAAAAAATAATTAAACGTACAATAGTTTGAAAAATAATGACTCTATTATTACATTGTTCAAATATATGTTTTAATTTCCATGAATTTTTTTTGTACAATTTATATAAAACAAAAAAAGGAATAAAGATATACAAAGTGTCCTCTAATCGTAAATATATTTTACGAAATGTAAAATTTACGTTATATTTAGAGAGGGGGAGGGGGGTGAGAGGCCATTATAAAATTTTCAGAAAATTCAAATTGTTTTTGACGTAAAAACCTCCTCAGAGTTTTAAAATACAACGAAAGAAGTTTTCATAGAGGTAATAAATTTTGAAATATCTATTTTTAGGTACACTTGCTTAGTGTTTTGAGTTATGTTAAAATTTAAAAATTATAAAATCTAAAAAGAAAAAAAAACTTCATCTTGTAAAATGTCCGGCAAATTCATGACCTTAATTTATATAATCGATTTATTTGAAATTTATACAAAAGTTACTTAAATCTATTATCAATTGAAGTATGCAAGATTTGTTTCGCGAAAAAATTAAACTTTTTCTTTTTTTTAATGAACATTTTTATATGAAATTTTACATTGAAAATTACATTGAAGAAAGTTCATTTTGATCTAAAAAAAAACTAAAATTTTTCAATTATACCACATACTTCGAAAGATAATATTTTTTAAAACTGAGAAATTGTTTAGTTTTTCTTTTTTTATGTCAAAAATTAAAGAAGAAATTTTGCGATTTTTTAATGACTTGCAATTAAAAAATTTGCAAATGTTGTTGAAAAAAAAGTGTATGCAATAAAATTCTTTAAACGAATTTTTCTTTAAACTTATCATATTTTATAAAAATTTCTTTATAAAATTTTATAAAGTTTTATAAAAAATTCTTAAATTAAATTATTAAATAATATTGTTCAGATTTGTTGAAATACTAATCTTCTCACATTTATCATTAATATTTAATATTAACTATATCAAAACGTTATTTCAAATCAACATTGTATTTCAATCAAATAATATTAATATTTAATGATAAGTTTTTGTCTTTTTCTTATAAGAGAGGGATCTTACCTATTAAATTATTAAATAATATTGTTTAGATCTGTTGAAACACTTAATATCCTTGATCATTAATATTTAATATTAACAATATCAACGTTATTCCAATCAATATTATTTGATTTTACTTCAATCAAATGATATCAACATTTTAATGATATGTTTTTGTCTTGTTTTCTTTATTACAATGTTTCACGTGGTGCCAGTTAATTAAAAATTCAATCTCGATGATCAATATTATCAACAAGATATTATTCTAAAAGACATTATGCATTTATTTTTATTTTATCATTGCAAATAAATTGGTTAAATATTATTTAACTTGGAATATTAAAAAATAAACGTTTGATCAACCCATCATTGATCTTAGAATCTTATTGTTTTTCTTTTGCCTCTAGTATGACATATCTTAGCAGAGAGTAGGTCTATTCTGCAAATATAGTCCCTCGTGAATAATAGAAGGCACCAGGTAAAGAGTAGGAGGACAGGTAGGAAAGTATGCAACGTATCCGGCAGTCGTTCACGTATACCCCGTATGTTCTGTTGGCTTTATTAAAATCGTTTAGTTTTTAATACGAAAAGAAATTTTTGTTTTTAAAGTAGAATAATTTCGATACGTGATATAAAAAAGAAAGAAAGAAAGAAAAAGAGAGAGGGAAAATTTAAACGAACGAACGTGGTACAAGGAACGTAATTTACAGTGTGAGACAAAAACAAACAAAAAGAAAGAAAAAGAAAAGAAAGGAAAATTGTCGATCGAAAGTTTTTTTCGATGTAGCATTCCAGTGTTTCATTATTTTATGAGTAAGTGTGTACAGTCAGTTAAAAAAAAAAGAAAATCAATTGGATTATTACATCATAAAGAATTTTTTGTATTCGTAATAATTGTCAATATTGTTAAATTAAAAACACTTTTTGCAGGAATTACAAATGAATCCAACAACATTGAAAAATTGGTTGTTGCGCGGGGAGTTGGAAAAACTTGAAAATATTGTATTGGAGGGACGTGGAGCACGTTTGTTGGGTGAACATTCACTGGATCTTAGAACTCGTGTCTTCCTTAAGGGATTACCGAATTATTTGGTAATATGAATTGTGTATTTCAGTTAAATCGTAATAAACATTGCTAGAAAATTATTTACAATGGATTTATTATTAATATAAATCTATATTATTATATATTATTATATATTATTGTAATATATATGTACATTGGTACAAAATTATTTGAAAGAATTTATTAATAATATAAATCTATATTTTATTATATATTAATATAACCTAATTTATAGGTTATATATTTATATTAAATACAGAACCTATAATATAATATAATAAATATTATTTTATTTTTTATTACTTTATTTTATTTTAAATATTATTACTATATTAATAATACAATAATTAATTATTTTGATAGACGAAGATATCTCAAGCACACGACGCTGTTACGCGTGGTTCATTGGTTGAAACTCAAAGGATCATAACAGAAGAACCAAAAAAAAAATTGGCTATAGCTAAAGATCCTTCAGGTATACCGCTCATACATAAAGCGGTTTATTACGATCAACCAGAAATAGTCTCATGGCTCGTTAATAATTATCCAATTACGACTCAACAAAAAGACAAAGTGAGTTTGTTATTGCAAAAGATTTTAACGAATTTTGTGCATGAACGAACAAATTACAAAATCATATTTAGATAGAATCCTCCCTTTTATTGTCAGACGATTTTATTTGCTTGGAATATTCGTGGAAAATATCAATCGTTGTTTTGAGGGTAGATCGAATATTGGAAAGATTGAACCATTCGATGTTCTAGATACACGTAAATTCACATATTATAGCTTCTTCCTTCATCGCGTGACAGAAATAATATTGGAAAGTATAAAACCACCTGTTTTAGCCCTTTTAGTCATTTGCTTTCTTGTGTCAGTTCGACGCGCATCGTTTCTCACCCTCTCCGGTATAGTTGTTAACATTCTCCAAGGTTAAACTATTTTCTTCATTTCATAGGGGGTTTTTTTCCTTATTTTTTTTCCTATCAATAATTACAAACTAATAATATAAAATAAAAATAATAAGCTTCGTATAAGTAGTCGTATTTAGGTACCTAGATTACGTTGTTAATTATATTTTGTTTTGTTTTGTTCCTTTGTCTTCATTTTATACGAAAGGGACAATCCAAAAAGAGAATTCAATTTATTCAGATATATAATATTTTTAATATTAATACTTAATTAAATACTTTTTCTCCTTTTTTTCTTTTTTTCTTTTTTTTTTTTTTAGGAAGGTAGAACTGCATTACATTATTGTGCTGCCTGTAAAAATCCTGGTACAGTTTGGGACATTTTGATAGAGGGTGGCTGTGACGCCAGTGTTTGCGACAAACGTGGAAATCCGGCAGCATATTATTTGGAACACAGTTCTGAAGTTGAATTAGCTGAGACAGAAAAAATGCCTAATAGAAAATTCAGTACTACAAAAGAAGGTGAGCATATATGCATGCAATTGAATTTTTTAAAATAATTTATTCATTTTTTTCGTTATTTTTTTGCTAAATATTTACTCATAGTTACTTAACGTTAATAGCTTATTGTTAATCGCATTGAATTATTTGTCGATGACCTTGAGGGATATAAGTTTGATTATACATACTCGTAAGAATCGCAAATTTTCGTTCCCACGAAATAGCATATACCACGTATACCTATGTTTAATGAGTAACGACCATCGGAAGATCGATTAAGTATAAATTCGTAAGATAATTTGTGTTTTATAAAGTATGTTCACGATATATGTATCTATCGATAGTAACCAAAAAAAAAAATTATCAAATGTTTTGTGTAATTATAAATAATGTATCCGTTGTTTTTTTTTATTTCTATTTAATAAAAACTTGTTTGATCATTAGATATTGGATTTTAGTTACAGAAATATTCGTATACACTGTAAAATGTAAAAAAATTGATACCTGCTTCTAAATTCTTTTTTAAAATACTTTTTTATACAGAAAAATATTTAAGGATTATTCAATTTTCAAATTGATATAAATTTGAAGATTGATCATTACAGAAGAAATGATCAAATTAAAAAAAAACGATTGAATGTGTGTTACGTGTAATTATAAATAATGTATCCGTTGTTTTTGTGTTTTTATTTAACGAAAACTTTTTTGATTATAAGATACAAGAGTTCTTGAATTTATTGTTAGTTAGAATATACAGTAAGTCACATGACTCACGTATACGTTCTCACCGTAAAATTTAAATACATATTTCTATTGTGTAACTTCCAAATTGTTTTTTATACAGGAACATATTTAAGGATTATTAAATTTTCAAATTGATATAAATTTCATTACAGAAGAAATAATCCAACTGAAAGAAATGATTAAATGTTTCTTGTAATTCTAAATAATGTATCGTTGTTTTTACTTTGTTTTAACGAAAATTTGTTTACTCATAAGATATTGGATTCTTTGAATTTATTGTATTTAGAATATACAGTAAGTTATAAGAGTATTCGTATCCTTCCCTCTGTAAAATTCAAATAACTCAAATAATACTTGCTTCTAATGTAGAATTTCAAAATTCTTTTTTATACAGAAACATTTTTGATCATGTTGATCATAAGATATATAGAACTTTTTGAAATTATTGTTAGTTAGAATATACAATTAGTTACAGGAATATTTTTATCCACTGTAAAATTCAAATAATTGATACTTTCTTTTAATGTGTCATCTCAAAATTCTTTTATACAGAAATATATTTAAGGATTATTCAATTTTCAAATTGATATCAATTTGATAACAGTACAATATTATATTTTTAAAGAAATATAATTTTACATAAATGATAACAAAATTGGTTTCACAAAAGTATCATACATACACAAGATATACCAAAAATACAATTATTATTTCTTTTATATGTATATTGTTGATCCTTCTTTTTACATCGTTTAATTGCATTTTTGCATCTTTTGAGACAATTGGATTTAATTTGAAATTAATTTTTAGAACAATTTTGAACAATTTTAATTTCTTTACAATGTAATACAATTGATATCAATTTATAAGTTTAATAATTCTGACATATACATTTCTTTCTGTAAAAATTTAGAAAAAAAAATATTGTATTGCAATTAATACGAATTCAATGAACTAGTATGTTATGACCTTTAGATGACTTTGAAAACAAAGAAATGAATACAAAAGGTCGATAATAACTTGTATTTATTATTAAAATACAATTTATTGTTTTAAATTGACAAAATGGGATTACGAATACTGTTTCATAAATTTTCGTTTTTTCAATGATGAATAAAAGACGATATTTTTGTATTTAGAATCACAAAACGTTTTAAATAATAGCCTACGTGTCAAATTCTGGTAAATTCGACTTCTTAGTTATTTCTCGCGTTGATATACAACAATTATCTTTTACCGAGTATATATATTTTATTCTGATCCTTTTCAACCTCATAAATTTTATTAAACAAATTTTTTAACGTTTTTAATTAATGAAATTTTATTAAACAAATTTTTTAACGTTTTTAATTAATGAAATTTTATGATAAATTTAATAATACATGTACATAAGGGTGGGTCAAAAAAATCAATTATTTTTTTTTTTACAAATGCCACGGATAAATGGGTTGCTAGACACCTTAAAAAAATTCTCACCAAATATGAACTCTTAATTTTAATAGGAAGATCCTCAGCATCACAGTTTTTTATTTTTTTCTCAGTCCAATAGGATAAAATTCATACCTCATCATTAATTGATTGTACAGAAAAATGTTCTGGAAGAATTTTGTAGGAAATTTAATGCTCTACAAAAAAGGTATCTTATATTTTTTCCGTAAACCTCACCATTTGAATGATATTGGTGATTTAAATTTGATGATTTTTAGACAAATTTCATTTTTGTTTATGAATTTTATAACTCGACAATAAATGACTATTATAAGATACGCAATACAAATTTTTGTAGGAAATTAACTGCTCTATAAAAATGGTGTCTTATGTTCTGGCGATTAAATTAAGCGTTCAAAAGATATTYAGAGACAGAAATCAGTACACATGAAAGTTTGATAATGAGTATCTTAATTGAAAATGAGTATTAATATTTACTTGTAATACAAACTTTCAAAATTCTTATACACAAGAAACATTTTTTAGGATTATTAAGAAAAAGCAACATTTTATTATTATAGAGAAGTATAATTTTAAATAAATTAGATAACAAAAAATTGTTCTCACAAAAATATTAGTCCCTTTACATGAAATATAAAAAAAATAAAATGATAAAAAAATATATTTCTGTAAATAGTAAATTTGATTCTCCAATCAACTTTATAATGCTTTTGAAATAATTGATCATATCTTGTGACATCAACTATATATTAACTCTCATTGTCAGTTGTGTCTACTTTAGCTTATTTTATAATAAAATTGCAATCTTTTGCAATAAAATTGATATCAATTTTAAAAATTAAATAATCTAAAGATATATTTTCTATTATATAAGAATTTGAAAATATATTATTAATTGTTTAGTATTATACTATTATTAAGTTATATATAATTTATTATTATTATTATTATTATTAATTGGCATTAGGAACTCGGAAGTTCATTGCCGCAAATACCAAATCCCGCCA
>NW_015149069.1:14556-64997 GCF_001465965.1 Polistes dominula | reverse complement strand
TATTAATATTTATAATTTATTATTTAATTTTGTTAAATATTATATGATATATATATATATATATATATATATATATTATATTATATATTAATAAATATAAATATTATTGTATTAAAATTATAATATATTATTATGTTATAATAAATTATAAATATTATTACATTTAATATATTATATATAATATTATAAAATAAATATTATATATATATATTATTATAGTTATTATCGTAGTTAAGTTTCTAGTAATACAACATTAGTCAATGTTCTTGAATTGAATGTAATAATATAATTACATTATTATGTTAATAATATGATAATATAATAATTTATATTGTTATATTATTAATTTTGTTGTTGTAATATATTATAAATATATTATATTAATTGTTTTAAAATTATAGTGAGGATACGAATATATTCCTCAGAAACTTACTGTATATTTACACGGATAATTTATTTCTTATGATAAGTAAAAAGAATGAGTGGCACTTCTGTAAAGTTACCATTATATATCAGTGAACTATATGCACTGGGATCGTGCACTGCCCTGTTTCTTGAAATATTTATTAGATCAGTATCGAACACGCTATTCGTGCACATCGACGTACGAAATATAAACATTAATAGATAGAACTTAATTGAACAAAATTCAAGAGTGTGTGTGTCTGTGTGACAAGCATATTGCGTTAATAATATACAAGGTGTCCCATATAACTCTTTTCACGATTTTTCAAGTACTTTTGATAACCTGACAAAAAAATACTTTAAACAAAAGTTAATCTGTTTTTGATTGCAATCAAAAAATTGCATTTTTTAATCACTTTTTTTATTGCAATTTTTTTATTACAATTGACAATACAAATTACAATTTTTTATATAGAATTAATTGCAATTTTATTTATTGTAATAAACAACAATTTTTGAAGATGTTTTATTTTTAATGTTTTTTAAAGTTAGCTTTATTTTTTTAAATTGCACCCTATATTTTTGACCTTACAGTATTACAGCCTGTATTAATACGAGATCATTGAACTGTATTTCATTACTTTTGGATGACCTTGAAATTAGTCTTACCAACACCAACTGAAAAAATTTTGATGAAAAAATACGGACTGTAAAGTGTTAATAGCAATTTTTTTCTTTATTGTGAATAATCAACAGTTCGTAGTTAAGTTTTTAGTAATACAACATTAGTCAATGTTCCTGAATTTAATGTAATTTTGAATCTTTTTATAATAAATACAAGTTATTATCGTCCATTTCTATTCATTTCTTTACTTTCAAGGTAATCCAATGGTCATGATATACTAGTTCGTTGAATTCATATTAATACGGGCTATAATACTGTAAAATCAAAAATATAATGTGCAATTTTAAAACCAATTTAATGGTAACCTTAAAAAACATTAAAAAAAAATTTTGTTTAAACTTTTTCTTATTGCAATGTATAGTCAATCAAAAAAAGATCAATTTTTGTTTTAAGTATTTTTTTGTGAGCTTATCACAAGTACTTGAGAAATCGTGAAAAGAGTTATATGGAATACCCTGTATATGTTACAGTGAAAGATCGAAATTGGAGAATGTTAAAATTCACATGGTCACTTGGTGTATGTCCGAAATATTAATGTATAAAAATAAACCCAAAAATTCGATCTTTCACCGACGTATTTGTTGACAACGACCACGTGAAACTCGATATTCTTCAATTTCGATCTTTCACGGTAACCTATAATACATATGTCGATATTTATAAATAGAATGAAAAAATGAAATGATATTAATCGATTTCTAAAAATCGTTAGCCTATATTTGAATAGATTGGTTATGATACTTATTTACCATCTCTTTTTACCAACTCTATTTACCACACCCTTCCTTTTAACTCCCCAAACCCCTTGTTGTTAAAGAAATAATCAATAAGTCGTTCATATGACTTCACACATCAATCTCTTAATATTATTTCCGTTAAACATTTTTGGTGTATTTTCTACTTACTTAAATAATTAACGAGTTTGCAAAGCACGCAACTGGAAACATTGCACGTACTAACGTTCATAAATACTTAACTGAATATGTCCACGTGTCTATTGTGTAAAAAGGAGGTCAGTACTCACTCGACATTTCCAAGTAGATTTCGTTTGGTTTTCTTCGTTTATATTTATATAATGTTATTTTCAGAATTTTCGTTTTATTATCTTACATTGTACTTTATTTTGTTATTTCCAAGAATTTTCTTTTATTATTCGTTAAATAATTGTTTTGACGCTTGATTTATAGCAGTGGTTCTCAAACTTTATTGTTCTATCGCCCCCTTGTCCCCTTTCTTGACAAAACGCCCCAACGCCTCTTTTCCCCTTGGAAATTTTCTGACGATCTTGATGACTTCTTTTTACAGCCGCATCGATCACCCGTCTGCCCCCCTGAACCGTGCTTCAAACCCCTAGCCCCCCTAAGCCGCTTTAATTGCCCACCAAGCCCATCAGGCGAGGAGATAAGAAACAAAAAAGTCTTAACACATTCGTGGCCGGCATATTTTTTCCGTTTCTTATACTAAGTAATGGCAAAAATAATAAAATTTTGAAAAAACAATAATCTTTACATATATTCTATAGGGGTGCCCCGCCACGCGTTGCTGTGGCTCACAATCAGTCCGATACACACGTCTTTAAGTCAACGAATTACATTATACCGCCATCTGTTAAAATCTTATCGAACTAACAGAGATAATCATGATTCTTTGTTAATAAATCAATAATTTACAATAAAATAATATTGCGATTATAAATTGAGATATAAACTATCCTATCTTTTAAGTTGGATAAAACTGCACACAGTGTCCAAAATTTTTATTAAAATCGGTTCAGTAGTTTACGAGTCCATTGGAGACAAACAACGTGACACGTAATTTATATATATTTAGAAGAAGAAGATATATCTTATCTCTATAAAATTCCCCTGTCACAGTGTTTGTTATTCTTATTCTCCGAAACGACTTGATCGACTTATATGAAATTTTTTGTGTATATTCGGTAGGTATGAGAATAGTTTTTCGTATATTTCTTATACCCCTGAGTCATAAAGGTGACCTATCATAATTATTTTTCCTTTAAAAGGATATTAAGAAAAAAGAGAAAAAAAAGACAAATTTTATGTGCCTATATTCAGACAATGTAAAATTATATGATGAGAAGTAAGTGGTGATCTTATGTTACCGCTCATGCGCAGTTGGTTCGATATTAAGAAAAAAGAGAAAAAGAAGACAAATGTTATGTGCGTAGATTCAGATCTATCTATATATTTATTAGCCACAGCAACGCGTGGCCGGGGCACCCCTAGTAAATATATAAATATAAGTTTAAATTATTTAAATTTATATTTAAATAATAAAATATAATAATATAATAATATATTATATTTAATTATTATATTTAAGTAATTAAATATAAATTTTATCTCTATCTATATATATAAAATACTAATAAAGTAATAAAATAATAATAAAAAATAATAATAATTATAAAATAATTTAAATTTATATAATATATAATATATAAATGTATTTTTATTAAATTTTTAAAATGTAAAATATGACGTGAATCACGTCAACGGCAACCAGGAATAGAACTTGAAAAGACGTGAATTCACGTCAGCAGTCACGAATGTGTTAATAAGAGAATTTCTTTCTAATATTTTATTATTATTGATACAGTTTGAAACAGTATCGATATAACAACATTATTGTGTAGCATAGTATAGCAGCACGGGTCAGCCTCCGCTGGCATTTTTTCCTTTTTAGTAGTTCATTTCCCCCACCCCCAAAGTGCACCTGTGGTTGTCATCGCCCCTCTGGACCTCAAAATCACCTACTTTGGGAACCATTAATTTACAGGATCAATTTTATTTTTCGAAAAATTATTATTATCGATCAATTCTGGATAAACTATCATGCAAATTTACTTTTAACATAGTTTTTGAAAAAAAAAATTATCCATCGACCTTGATGCAAGTTTACGTTTGATTTTGTAAAGATTTAAAAAAACCACGTACAAGTTAAGAAATATTTATTTCGTCGATATACGAGGAATCCCACCATTCATATTTCATACTTTATCGATCTAACGTGGGTCTAAAGAAAAAAAAAATGACTAGAACGTTGATTGACAATGAGTAAATAGAAATGACATATAGAAATAAAAATGTTAAAAATCATCATAACTCGTGACATTGTCGAAATATGTATTATATATTTATTTTATTATCTTCTTTTTTCGTATAGGCTTTGACTTCAAACCTTCCAATATAAGAATATGGATACACAATCGAGATATCAAAAAATTGCAGCAAGTACTTTGGGAAGGTCACGGTGGTAAATTAAGATGCGAGACCAGCAACAATCCGAGGGTGAAAAAGTTTTTGGAAGCAGTACCTTTCATAATGGTAAGTATTCTTTATATACCTTTTTTATATATCACTTCAGTACTATCGTGTAGAGAGATTCTCTCATACTGTTCTTAAAACTTTTTTTTTTCTTTCTAATTTCAAATGGAATGACCCCTTGAAAATGTTTTTACCTTCCTAAAATTTAATGTTTTACAGGATAGTGAAACAAAATTTTTGTTTAAACTTGAAAAATAAAGAAAAAAAATTATTTATTTATCAACTGTGAGAGTTTCTCTCATCGCGTAAGTAAAGTCAGGCACAAAAAAACCTCTATTCGGATGTTTTCGTTTTATTTCGGCTGCCTTTGTAGTTTCTAGTCGCCATCTTGAATATATATATATATATATATATATATATAGATATACGAATACCTAGTATTTTAAAAGTTGTGTTTACAAGTGTACCAGTATTTTTAAATGATAATGATATATTTATTACGTCCTCGTCAGAAATTAGATAATTTTTAATTTAATAATATTAATACTTAATATATATTATTCAAAAAAAAATAATATTTGATATTGTATTGTATTTAATATATAAACTAAAATTATTTTTGTAGAATTTAAATTTCGCTCTTGGCACATGCGCAATAGGCGTGAGATTTCCTCTCATCATAGTAACGACTGTGGTATGGGAGACATATGTTCTGAGGGGATATAAAAGTCCAGCGTCACAATATGTTTGTCTACTTATAATTCCGAAATTACTGAATCGATCTTAATGAGATTTTTTTTATTTTGTGTAATTTTTCCCAATTTAGAATATAGGATAGTTTTTATCGTGATTGTTTTTTTTTATAGCTAATTTAAGGATTTATTATTTAAAGGTTATCTAAGTCTCTTGATTCTGTTAGTTTTCAATAGATGACGTTTTGTTACAATTAAATTATTTCAAATTATTTCACGTCACACGTTCTTTTTTCAGATTTATTTACGACATAACCTTACTTTTTTCCGTATATTAATTTAACTGTATTGAATAGTTTAGCATTACATTAAATCAATGTATTAAAACAAAACTACAGTAACACATGGCCGGAGCACCTAGTATATATAAAGGAATATTATTATTAATTGGCATTAGGAACTCGAAAGTTCATTACCGCAAATACCAAATCCCGCCATTGTTCCCGTCCCTGAGCGCAATCCTTCCATTCGCGGTGACAACTTTATGTGACTTCACGAAAGTATTTGAACACTTCACACCATTCTGGATGTACATCTTTCTTGATGTTCTGATTATTCTTATTATAATTAATAAAATATTTTATTACAAGTGTTCAGATACTTTCGTCAGTCACAGTATATATATAATTTTTTTTAAATAAATAAATAAATAAATAAATAAGTTTTAACGTGACAAAAGAATTTTATTTAGGGTACTGTGAAAGATATACACGCAGCAACGGTGAAAAATGATTTGGAGGGTCTGAAAAAAAAATTGGAAGATCCAGTCTCGCCTATTATTTTGTGTAGCAAGGATGCAAACGGTTTAAATGTTTTGCATAAGGTACTTTATTGAATTTCAAATAATTACTAGACCAGTGGTACTCAACCTTTTTTTCATGGGCCTCATATGTTTCTTTCATTTATTTTTTCCGTGACAGGGAAAACATTTTCTAAAGGTAGCTGTCCGATTGTTTGTCTGCAATAACGCAATTGTTTACCAACTAATGTAAAAATTACTTATATCTTAATTTACGTTATGGTCAGGGGTAGTGGTAGTAGTAGAGGTAGGGGTGGTGGTGATGAAGGGAGGCGGTACGAATTTCTGTATTTTAACACCCACATACGGTTCCTTACCTTGCATTACATCAGTTTTTATCTAAGGAGGGCCATGCACTTGGAAATTATAAAATACAAATAGATATTTATTTAAATTATTTGTTTCTTCTTCCTTTTTCTTATTTAAAAATTGCCTTATATTTTTTAGTTAAAGTAAATTTCAAATAATATAAAATCGTTGGGATAACAAAATTAAAATATAATTTGGAATGGAAAGAGTTAAGCGGGCCACAACATTGGGCCACAGACAGGTGTCAGATTTTTCACGGTACAGTGTTACGTAAAACGGGTAAACCTAACTTCATTTACTATTTAATAAAGGCAATTTACGAAACGATGAGTAAAATAAAAAGCAATAACACGTGGAATTCACACGCGACTGAAGCGAAACTTTTAAGTTTTTCCCTCTGCCACAAGTCTTGCTCGATCGATATTTCCCCGTTTCACCTTTCATTTTTTTTGTCGTTTAACAATTTTCTGTACCCTCCCGAAAAAAAGTTTCACTTCAAAAAGCTTATTCACAATTTTATTTTTGTTTCAATTTTAAAATAATAAATCAATGGAGAATAAAAACATCTATGTAATAAGATTTAATTTATAAGATTTGTGATTTTTGGTATATGTTCTGCCATTAACAATTCCAGGGAAATTTTATAACCTATAAAAATATTTCACTTTCAATGATTGACACTGAATGAGCGAATATCTGTTGCAATGGGTGGATGAGGGGGGAAGGTGTGATTAAATATGTATAATCCGTATCTGCTTTGACTCCAATCACTATTACTAAAGTATTTATTTTTTATCTGAATAAATTGAAATGTTTTTGTTTGATTTAACTTTTTTATTCTGGGTTACACATTACGATTTAATGGGCTACAGGTTGAGTACCACTGTGGTATACTAATCAAACGTTTACGTATTACAATAGAATTTTTGTGGTTCTCACAAATGATGAAATTTGTATGTAATCTATCAGGCTGCCGGATTGGGTTATTTGGAAGTTGCACGTGAAATTCTTGAAAGGTATCCTTCGGTAGTAACGGCTCAAGACAACGAAGGTAAAACACCGTTACATTACGCGGCTGCTTTGAAGGACGATGGTACCATGTACAATCTTTTAACTGAATATGGAGCTGACGAAAGTAAATTAGACAATGTTAGTATATTTATGTATTCAAAATATATATATGTTATACCGGTAATATATAAATAAAAATAGACACTGTATAAAATACCTGGCATTTTTGGGGCAAAGTATTAAATATTCCACACTTATATTTTAATATTGTATAATACTAATACTTAGGCATCAGAAAATCCCTAGAAAATATGACGATTGATAAGTGATCAGAAGAAGAAGATAGAATTACTATAGAAATGCTGAAATTTGAAGATCATGCTTTGGAGAAATTCTTGATAATCTTCTTCAATAAATATATGCAAGAAAAAAAAAAATATCATACACTTGACAAAATGTTGAAGTAATTGTGAATTTTAAAAAAGGTTTTGCAAGTATCATATACAAAATTATAGATCTATAAATCTGCTGCCCACCTGTACAAATTTTTTATTAAAATTATCACAAATCGACCAATATTTAAATTTGACTTCTATCAAACTGTGGAACAAGGTAGATTTCGAAGAAGGTTTAGTACAATCGATCATATACGAGTAATGAAAACTTTTATTGATAAAATTTCGGAGTATAAAATATCAATATACTATGCTTTCATTAAACTTTCAGAAAGCATTTGAGATCATATTGACATGATGCATTAAGATTGAAAGCACTCAATTGAGATCTGGCACATATTAAAGTCTATAAATAGTGTTCGAATCAATTCTAGATACATTGCAGTAGTTGGAAACATTATATCAAAATATTTATTTACATGTGAAGTTAGTTGAGATCACAAATACCAAAAATATCAAGGAGATACAATGTCATCCAAATTTTTTACTTTGGCACTAGAAAAGATTTTCAAAGATCTCTTATGAGAAGATAAAAAGGTAGGAAGATAAATGTATCAAAATCAATGGGACAATTTAAACCATCTTATGTTAGATTTGAGAATAACATTGTTCTGATATCGGTGAACAGAATGAGATTCAAAGAATGTTACAAGAACTGAATGAAAAAGCGAGGACTGTAAATGAACTTGTTAAAAACAAAACAAATAAACCGACAAAATATACGAATAATAGGCAATCATAAGATAGAAAATGTCTATACAATTATGTATAACATATTATAACACTCCAAAAAAACTATCATTCCCAAGAGATCACTAAACGGATAAAATTTTCCTAAGTTGCCTCTGGTGAACTATCACCAATACTGAAATACAACACAATTCCCATAAATTTAAAAAGAAAGGTCTTTGACATCGATCATCACTTACAGGTTGGAGATAGTAGTCCTAACAACAAAGAATGCTAATAAATTGAGAATAATGCAGAAATTTATGGAACAAGCTATGCTAAAGGTTTCCCTGAGAGATAAAATTAAAAAAAAAATGTCTGAAAGAGAACAAAGGTTACAAATATAATCGAAAGAATAAGATGTATTAAAATATCAATGGGCAGGACATGTTGTGAAGCAGAAAAATGAACAATGGTTTACAAAAATTTTATATTGGCTCTCAAGAGAAACTAAGAGAAGCAGAAGTAGACCATAAGTAATTGTAAGATGGATGGATGACATTAAGCAAGCAGCTTGAATTCACTAGCATCAAAAAGTTATGAGTAAACGTAATTGAAAGCATTTAGGAAAGGCTTATTTTTAGGAATGAGTAAAAAAAGGTTAAGAAATAAAAAGAAGAAGAAGAAAATACCTAAACATTGTATGTAATACTTAGGTTTTACACAAGATGACAAATGCTATTGTGGCAAAGTATTAAAAGAGAATTATGAAAAGATTTTTATTGAAAAGAAATGTATGAAAAAAAAATATAATATGATATTTTTATTGAGGAAAATAAGAAAAAATAAAATATGAATTTACATGTTTTCAACAAGGAAGACAGTAAATGGCAGTTATGCATTGCACTTGTTCTTTTCACACAAAAGTACTACGTGTGTTGACATTTGGTTTTTCATATATACTTGACAAATCCTTTGTTTTTTTTTCTGTGGACTTATTAATAGCAGCTTACTAGAGAGAGGCATTTCAGGGTCAGGAATATCTTCAATTACTAAGTAAATTCTTTGGGTATAAAGTGATTTGTGATCTCGTTAACAGTTATTTTAAAATTCTTTCAGTAATTTCAAATCAGTACAAACCATTTTTTGTCACATTCATAACAATTGTCAATAGATAGGACGAATCACTTTGTTCCTTGTCAATTTCAAGAATAGAAACTCACACAGTAGCTTCCAAGGAATCAGAAGAAAATTTCTTGTCAGAACTTCATTTCAATTTTTCTTGTTTTCCTATATTTCCAGATTGAATTTAAAATCAATTTTATTTTCAACGATATTCCTAGTTTCAAGCAGATTGCACAAAATATCAGTTTAATCATCTTCATCATCTTTACTGACATGTTATGTGATATTAGAAACGTCATTAGTAAAAAGTATTTTATACTTTGTTGAGTTGTCTTTTTTGAAATTCTACAGAATACTTAAGAAATGTAATGGAATAATAATCCTTTCATACTTTCCCCAAAATGCCAGATTTTCTATGCAATGCTTAGCTTTTTATACATTCCCGATAATATGTCTTTATATATAAAAATTCAGCGTCACAATATGTTTGTCTATTTATAATTCCGAAACTATTGAACTAATCTTAATGATTTTTTTTTTATTTTGTGTGATTTTTTCCAACTTAGAGTATAGGATAGTTTTTATTGCAATTATTTGTTATTTCTTATTGCTAATTTCAGGATTTATTATTTAAGGTTATCTAAGTCTACGTTTTGTAAGTTTTCGATAGATGGCGCTGTATTACAATTCAATTATTTGACGTTTTTTTCAGCTTTACATGTGACATAACTAACCTTACTTTTTATATTTTTTTCGTTTATTCTTATTTTATGTATTCTATTGTAATTGTGGTATTATTTTGTGTGTTGTTATAATTTACTGAATAGTTTAGAATTATATTATATCAACATTTTATAATAAAGCCACAGTAAAGCGTGGTCGGAGCATTCTAGTATATATATGACATTTAAATCATTTAATATATTTAATCTTTTATTTATCCTATAATATCTTGACGATTTATTTATTAGAAACAAAAGGAAGCAGCTTTTTATAAAAACCGTCCATCCGACGTGGACCTTTCCAATTTAGTCGTAGTACCAGAAGCTCCACGAGTATCGAGTACATCCTATCCAAAAAATTGGGATTGGAGAATTTTAGAGGCAGCCGAATCGGTTACTCGTGCTGGTCCAAAGAAATCTTTAAGTAATAACGACGTTGACAGTGCATTCGAAAGCATAGAATCACCAACAAAGAGTTCAGCCGAGACTACAGAGGAAGTAAATAACCTTTTTTCTTATTAAATATAATTAAATCTTTCGTTACAGGCGCCGATTATAGTCGGCATCAATGAGAATACCTAAGCATACTTTCAAAATAAACGGTCTATATATACTCTTGTCGGTTAATTCCTAAGAATTATAATTTGATATTTATTTTTTTATCCTAAATTGTATTATTTATTTATAATTAATAAGAAAATTCTATAAATATTAGGTGTACAAATTAATTCGGTCTGTTTTTTAACTCAAAAAAATGCATTTATTTCAAAAAATAATAAATTTACAAATTTGTCAAAATATTGTCCATTACTGCTTACAACTTTTCCCCACCTCTTAAGCAATTTTCGAATCCTATCTCGGAAAAACTTCTCGTTTTTTTGAGGTGATCCAATTTTGAAGTCAATTTTCGATATCTTCGAAAAAAATAAAATGGTGACTTGTCGAATCGGGTTGCATCCGTCGAAACAGTCAGTAGTCAGAAGGAGCAATGTTCGGAGAATACGGCGGGTGGGGTATGATATCCCATTTGATCGTTTCTAAATATTTTTTGACAACTTTTGCGATGTGAGGCCGAGAATTATCATGCAAAAGAATAACTTTGTCATGTCTGTCCTTATATTCCGGCCGTTTTTCTCGTAATGCCCATAGATTTCAAACGTACAGACACTGCTTATTGGGTCACCCCCAACGTAAGTGCAAACTCGTCTTGCATTAGACTCGGATCTTCATCGAGTAATGCCTGTAATTCATCATCTACGAATTTTTTTGGCTGTCCCGAGCTAGGTTTATCTTCAACGCTGAAATCACTACTTTTGAAGTGTCGAAACCATTTTCTACATGACTTTTCAGTTGAAGCATTGTCACCGTAAACTTCGACAAGCATACAATGAGCTTCAGCAGTAATTTTTTTCCAAATAAAACAAAAAATTACAACTTCCCGCAAATGCTGTTTAGTTATCAAAAAATCTGACATTTTCAATAGCGTAACAAAAAAAGGTTTTGTATGAAACTTAAAACAATACAAACTGGATATTATCGTCAGATGTCCAATCTGTCTAAAACCACGGCAATTAGCTATTACTATTAAAAAATTTAATGTTTTTAGAGCCATTTTTGAAAACGGACCGATTTAATTTGTACTCCCAATATGTAAATAACTGAATATGCTTATAGAATATACATGTTTCCATGTTTCTTACATAATATAAAATAATATTTATATTTTCTTACATGATTATTATTGATCGGTTAGGAGACCAAAATTGAAACGGAAAAGAATGATTTGCCGATAGAAGGTGACGAGGGTCTACCCGAGTCTTCTGTTTCCGAACCAGCATCAGATAACGTTAAAGTAAACGAAGAAACGGAAGAAAAATCATCCGACGACGATGTTATTACTGGTGCTAAAGACGAGGAAGAAACTAAGGAAGAAACTATGGAAAATGAGGCGGAAGAACAACAACCACAAGAAACTGAAGAATCTGAGATAGTTGAAGGTGAAATAACAAATAATGAACCGATTCTTACCGATCATGAGGAGAGGAATGATCCTAGTACCGGTGATTCTGGAGTCGATGATCCAACAAACGAAGAAGATCAGGTATTACAGTTATTATTATTATTATTATTATTATTATTATTATTATTATTATTATTATTATTATTATTATTATTATTATTATTAATTGGCATTAGGAACTCAAAAGTTCATTGACGCAAATATTAAATCCCGCCAGTTTTCAGTCTTCGTAGCCTATTTCCTTAAGATCTCTTCTAATATTGTCCTTCCATCTACGTCTTGGTCTACCCAGTGGTCTTTTTCCGTTGGATTCTTCCCCATGCGCGCCACGTGACCTGCCCATCTTAATCGGCGTGATTTTACGACGTTAATGATGTCCGGTTTGTTGTACAGTCGGTGTACTTCTACGTTATGAAGTTTTCTTCATTCGCCCATTTCTTCCATTCGTCGTGTTTTGCCCCGAAGATTTACGAACAACTTCATTTTTGAATACCTTAAATTTCTTTTTATCCCGTAACGTAAGTGACCACGTTTCACTACCATAAAATACTACCGGTAGGGTGATTGTTCTGTATATTCTTCAGGTATTACAGTTACTCGTATAAATTTATATTTATACTAGGTAATTGTAAAAAAAAAAATATTTGAAATATTTTAGTTTCATTACTCTGACGTGAAGACTAAAAAATTAACTATACATTTATTTACTTTGAGTTTGACACGCGTCCCGATCGATCCGTAATAAGGTGGATTCCCGTGTACGATTACTATCTTTCGTCATATCGATCGTTTAAACTGTGTCTATGCAGAGAAGTTTTCATTTATAGACCACACTCATTTCATCGTACAGGTCATCGTTGGTGAACACGAAGAATTACCTGAAACGGAATTGAACGAGGGTAGCATGATCTTGGATCCGGAAGTAGAGAATTTATTGGAGAACGGAAATATGGAACAATTGGCAGCGTTGGTGTTAAACGGTGAAGGACGACGATTAGTTGGTCGGCAATCGAATAATCCTGAACTTCAAGCTTTCATCGACAACGTGCCAGCTTATATGGTATTATTCATAGTTTTTGATCCATGTAATAATATAGATTTATTAAAATAAATTATTGACAAGTGCGCAAGAGTGAGCTAGGAAAATAATAGATTAATCGATTAAAAAACATTAAAAAGAAAAAACTTTTTTTTGCTGCAATGTATGCTCAATTAAAAACAGATCAACTTTTGTTTAAAGTATATTTTTATAAGTATTTGAAAAATTGTGAAAAGAGTTATATGGCACACCCTGTATATGTTTGTCACTTTTTCTCTTTTTAATAACGTAGCCGTTTTATTAATGTTTCATCGAGTTTGTTTATTTTGTTTATCGCTACCTATCGCTTTTTCGTTGCATCCAGTTTCAAAAATTACCTCCGATTCTAAAGAAGAGTTTCATTTCACAAAAAAGATATAATACCTTTTATTAAAAAAGGGAAAAATTCATGCCGTACATATGGCAGCCCGAGAAGGAAATCTGAGAGATTTGCAAAGTGCATTGGATCGTCGCAAATTTGCCATTGCAAGAGACGGATCTTCTCCTCACGGTGCAACAGCACTTCACGTTGCTGTAGTATTCGGAAATACCGCTGTTATTAGGTTAGTTTTTTTTCTACATGGTTTGTATTATCAATCCACTTTTTATCGATCTAACAACCAGCAATCGTAATAACAAATTATCGTTTACAATTTTAATTTAACGTTGTTTTTGCATTAGATATCTGGCAGGAAGATTCCCGGAAACGGCACATGCGATCGATCTCGACGGTAGAACGCCATTGCATTATGCAGCAACTTTAGCCGATAACGGTCACTATTACAATCTTTTACTTCATTTAGGAGCTAATCCTCTTGTAAAAGATAACGTAAGTATAAATGGGGTTTTTCTTTTATTAATTTATACCTGTGTTATTTAAAATATCGATAATATGTTACAAGGTCGAGATATCCGCATGGAATTTTTTCTCGCATTGTTGCACCGGTCAAAAATTTTCTCATTGCTTTTTTTTTCTTTTTCTTTTTTTATTAAAATTTGAAAAACGTCGTATAAATGACTACTCTTAAGATTAATACGTCACGTGCATAATAATTTCTCAATCAAAGTTGCCAAAAGCGTATCGATTTATATATACAGGGTGATTCACCAACTCCTGTCACTTCAATAGCTCCGAAAGTATGATAGTAGTAGAAAACAAGGATAAGTCAACTTCGTTTTTTTAAATACAATGTTATATTTTAATACTTATTTTCAGATAGGGACTGACAAGACGAATCAAATAATGTGCAACATTAAATACAAAACCTAGCAATGACCAATAAAAACTATTTGGAAAATATCTGTTCCGTCCGTTGTCGGAACAACTAAAAGATGACGCAACCTTGATGCAGCTGTAATGCTTGAAGAGCTGTAATGTGGCCGGCCTGTTTGCAAGTCTTGACCTTCGTTATCCTTCAAAAATATTAATGTTGCACATCATTGGATTCGTCCTGTCAGCCGCTATCCGAAAATAAGTATTAAAATATAACTTTGTATTTAAAAAACCAAAGTTGACCAATAAATCTCGAAAATGACTCAATCTAGCTAAAAATACTAATGTTTTATTGTAGTCCTGAATTTTTCATGCAACTTTTTCTTTATCCGCTTTTCTGCTATCATACTTTCAGAGCTATTTAGGTGGTAAAAGCTGATGAATCACCCTGTATATTGCACGCTATATTTTCTATATGATATATTATATTGGTTATTACCATCAATGTATAACACGAATAATAGGTATTTTATAAGATGTTTAAACTGTATACATATATATACAGAGTGTCACTAAAAGGGCACCACTAGTGTAAAATTTTGAAAAAATCGATTTTTTTTGCATATTTCTATAGTTTATACCTTTAAAAATAAAATACTAAAATTTCAAGTGATACAAAATTCAATCAAATACAAAATTTCAATTAATATTTCTAATATACACCAAAGGATTGACAAACAAGGATGGTAAATAAGTATTATAACCAATTTATTCAAATAAAGGCTAACGATTTATAGAAATCCATTATTATCATTTTATCTTTTCAATCTATTTATAAATATATATTATAACCTATTTATAGGTTACCGTGAAAGACTAAAATTAGAGAATGTCGAGTTTCACGTGGTCGATTTTCAACAAATACGTCGGTAAAAGATCGAATATTAAGATTTATTTTTATGCATTAATATTTCGGACACATCATGTGATTTTTGACATTCTCCAATTTCGGTCTTTCACGGTAATATATACATATAGTCGTAATGCAGCGACTATAATGCAATAATCGAAATAATAAATAATAACGTGCCTCATCATGTAAGGTTAGAAACGTCATTAGCTGAAATATTTTATACTTTGTCAGTTTATCTTTTGATATTGCATTCTAATGCTTAAGAAATATGTGAAATATTAATCGTTTCAAAATTTAGCCAAAAAAATGTCAAAAATTTTATACAATATCTGTCTTTAATACATTGATGGTAATCAATTTTGATTAATAAAACAGTTAATAACAATCAATAATATTACCAATCGTACATAACTTCTTGTTTACATATACTATAGCATAGTACATAATATACCTAACTATACCTATAGTAAACGCATTTGACAGCTTTTACTTATTTATTTGCGATTACATTATTAGCGATAGATTGATTTCTCATGTAGTTAGGAAATAAGGCGGATCATTACAAAGTAAATCAGGATGACCTATCGCACAAAAGACTACTTCGCGATTTTGGGGCCAGCGAAAAACTAGCCGAAGAAATGTTGACGGACAAAGGTATTTAAAATATTAACAACACACGTGCGAACCCACAGTTTCGAGACTCACTTCGGGGATGTCAATTAAAAAAATGATCAAATTAATTCAATTTGAGATATTTCTTTTTTTTTTCTTTTCTTTTTTTCTTTTTTCACCGATAGATAAAAAATCAATTGAACTAATAAAAAATAATACCGATTAATAATAATAATAAATCACGATAATGAAATAGCATAGTAATAAATATAAATTCTCTCTTGAAAATCTTATAATATAAATCATACACGCATAATATTATAATCTATTATTTATTAAGTCTATCTTTTTGTCACGAAATTTCGAATCAGCACAAAAACTCGCACCCACATTATTCCTCCTCATCTTTGTCACTATTGTAATAAATTTAATCGATAAATTGTATTAATCAAATGTACAGTAGTTTCATTTCTATGAATCGCGTTGAAACATATTTTACGTAGATGTATTTAATATCATCTCACTAATTAGATGTATTAGGTTGGCAACTAAAAGTGATTGTTGATTTTAAAAGGCCATCTATCGACAAAATCTGCAATTACTTAATTAGGAACCCAACTTAATTTGAGTATAAATAGTGACATAAATGGAGCACACAAAACGAAAAAAACACATAGGGACATTGTGGCAAATGTTAATAATACACACAAACACACATATACAAGCACGTGATTGCTGATTTTAAAAGGCCATTTATCGACAAAATCCGCAAACACTTAGTTGCTAACACAACTTGATTTAAGCATAAATAGTGAGACAAATGAAGCACACACAACAAAACACACTGGCAAATGTTAATAACACACACACAAGCACATACCAACATTGTAATAAATTAGAATTATGCTATTATATATCCTCTTCCCGACGTTTGTCACTTGTTCGAACACCTGTTTCACCATAATATCTGTATCCTGACGACCGTTCTCGCATGGATGAGAAACAGTACCTGGAGGTGACAAATACTCGGCCCGACGTGACACGAATGAACCGGAAACATTGGCGACCTTGGAGAGATGCTTCCGTTTATTGGCTGGCGCTAGAAGAAACTCGGCACCTAGGACACCCTCGAATCCTGGTACACTGCTTGGTCGTTACCTGAAACGGCCGATATTCGATCGCATAAAGCACCGTGTGACACGCATGGACCACAATCTTTTCGATGTTATTTGGCCCGCTTTTAAAAAATACGGTTATCCTACTGCTGCTAGCAAGACAAGCAGCAACAACAGCAGCATCAATTCAACTATGAGTATCGATTATGATACAATAATCGATAATAATATCGTCGTAGTGCCTGATTACGAAAGTTACATTGTATTTGCCGAACTGTTTGATCCAATAATCAGAGAGTTGCATTGTTTGACGGCAAGCGGGGATCTTCCTGATCATCCGGCAACACGTTTTTTCGACATTAACGATTCAACCGATAACAACAATGATGGAAATTATGTCGACGAAATGGCCATATCTACATTGGAAAATTACGATTTGGATCCTTCAGCTAAGTTTGTTCAGGCCGGTACCATTGAATGTTGCAGAAATCTCGAGAATTATACTCTACCGTTGACCTTGACTGTTAATCAACTCGAAGACGTCGAACGGGTTTTAACCAGTGAATTTATGAGCCCAGAAATTTCAATAATAATGGCCGAAGGTAGTACGGAAGACGAGGCTGGAAATTATTTAACGTTGAGCGAACTTTTGGATCAACCGAGTCCTTTGAGAGCTCAATTGGCAGCGTCAGGTTTATTGTTGCCAATTACCGAGTTCGAAATACACGACGCTAAACGTCTTCATGGCAAACATTGGCCATATGGTCGAGGTGTTTATGTTGCTGCTGCTGGCGATTTGGCAGCTTGGGTTAATGTTCAAGATCATCTCAGAGTTATATCTCGTACTACGGACAATAAACCTGGCCTGATTGGCAAGGCCTACGTTAAATTAGCCAAACTAATGCGTTTGTTGGATCAAAGATTACATTTTAAGAGAGACGTTAAATTTGGTTTCCTTAGTTCTAGACCTCATGCTATCGGTAACACATTAAAATTCACTCTGATCGTTAAGTTTACCGAATTGTCGAAAGAACGGGACCATTTGAAACATTTATGCGTCGTACGTGGACTCGGGGTGTGCGATACGCAACGAAAGGATACATTTAAACTTACCAATCAACAGTGTTTGTCAATCACAGAATTACAAACGCTGCAAGACTTTTCTAGAGCAATTTCAAATATTATTCTATTGGAAAAAGAATTAACATTGAACAATTCACTTAGAATAGCTAACATGATTGCCGGAATATTTCGTAAAAAGACAAATGCTAGAAGAATTCGATCTTGATCGATAACTATGATTACGATCGATGAACAACAACAAATTTACATCTCGCAAAAAATAATAACAATTTCAACATTATATTATCATCGTCATCGATCGGATATAATCTATTTCAGAATCATTATTAATTTATACTTTTTATTTATTTATTTTTTCTTCTTGCGTGATCATTCGTACAAAAATGGCGACTACGACGACGTCCATTTTATTTCTCTTTCACAATACGAGTTAGTATTATAATCGCTTTTTGTAGTATTATAGAAAGAGTGAGAAAGAATGAGAGAGTATGAGACAGTGTGAGAGAGTGTGAGAGAGTGAGAGTGAGAGAGAGAGAGAGAGAGAGGGTGAGAGAAAGACATTTTCCGATTCTTTTCTTTTTTTCTTCCCTTTCGTGCGTTACGTTGGAAAGATGTGTGAACGTTGTTTTGACTCTATCTCGTGCATCGAACATTATTATCCAGTTTGAATAATTATTTTAGTAAAACAATAAAAACACATTGAGATGTGTGGAGATTATTTGCCAAGAAGAGAAGGTCGCATTTTGCTTATTAGGTTAGTAAAATATTTGAAAAAATATAACCAAAAAATAATATATAAATAAATTCTAATAATATTATTGTTTTGACACATTGTTATCGCACACTCTTCTTATTGTATCTAAAGTATGCTTTTTTTTTTTATTTATTATTCATACGTATATTATACGTGATAATACATGTAATGTCAAATAATTGTCAAGTATTATTATTATTATAACATATTTCGATAAATTTTTAAGGGATAATTTTTGTTAATCACAATGAAATGTGAAAACATCAATGAAGAACATTTTAAACGGAAATTTTCGAAAGCTTAAGCTTTTGTTGTTTTGATTCATGCACGCGTCAATGTTCACACGCGAAGGAAAGAATAACTCTGGCACGTCTTTCCAACATAGTAATATAATTTATTTACACATTATTTATGTATAAGTATAAAATTTTTCTTTTTTTTTTTTTTAACTTGAGTCACACGTTTTTTTAAGTTTTTTGATTTATTTTGAATACTCACTGTCAAAGTTAAATCCCATGACGTTTATGGTTGAACACCAAGGCACGAATTTTTTGCTTGCTTTTGCATACCGAGATTGATGAATGATCGTTGAAGAAAATTAAGCAATATTATTATTATTATTATTATTATTGTTATTATTATTATTATAAGGATTAATCACGACTTTTCCTTGCACTATTTTTTTATTTCACGTATTATTTGTCCATTTAACACTTTCAAGACGGGTGATAAAACTGACATAAAAATATTTAACTGAATACAAAATAAATAAACTAAATAATTGAAAAAATAATAATAATAAAAAAAATTTAACTGAATAATAATTTAAATAATATAAAATAAATAAATAATAAAATAAAATTTTTGAAAGTGTCTGTAGCTGAATACGGCAAAGTTTTGTTATTTCTTTCAATTTGAATATAAAAAATGTTAATATGATGCTTATAGTCATTTATTATTTAAAGTTTGAAAATATTAGCCCTTTGCACTCCGAATTATTTTTCAATTTTGTTACCAACATCTTTTAATGTTTTTTAATGTTTTACTTTAACTAAAAAATAAAGCAGTTTGATAAAAGTAAAAATGTCGAGCGGGACTCGACAAAGAAGCTCTCGTGAGATAAAAACTGATGTCGAGTCACACTCGAGAGTGCAAAGGACATTACAAATGCGTAAATGGTAAAATATTTTGTTGTGAATAAAGTAAATTTATGATAAATTTATAGATTTACGTACAATTTTCATTAACTTTGAAAATTTCTGAAATTTGTATTGTTTATAAATGGTGCAATTTTTGATGCTTCCTAATAATCTTTACTGTAGATCATTTTTAATACATTAATTAAATTTGAATCATTACTGATTATATTAAAGGCAAATAATTTGCAAAAATTCATATTTATTTCTATTATAAGTATCTTATATAGGGTGTCTGAGGTATTTTTCGTACAAAAATTGTCAGCTTATTCTACGAACAAAAATAAGAAAAAAATGTTCTATGAACATAAGTCATTTAAAGTCTTACTCAAAATTTATAAAATAAATTGTAAAATTGTTTAAATATACTGCTCAAAAATGTATTTTTATTTGAACAATAATTTCATCACTTAAATCAACTAACTTAACCGCACTAGGATTTTTATTTGTAGCTGAAACTAAAACAAGAAATTTATATAACTAAGATAACTAAATTTGATGTTAGGATAGAACGAATTAAGAATGCTGTTAGAAATTAATAGAAATTTGCAAGAGAAATTCGCCATGTCATAAACAATGTACTATCAAACTTGTATTCGCGTATAGACGGGAAACATTTTGAACAACGCATTAAACAGGTTGAATGTCACGGGGGTCACCGGTGTCCGGCACTTAACTTAGCTGTGACGCCATGGGGGCCACCGGCCATATGGCCGTGACCGGCGTATTTCACATCGTGGAACACGAACAATCCTGGTAAAATTGGCTTGGCACTCAACCTGTTAAACAGTTTTACAATTTGCTATAACTGTCGAATAAACTCTTTCTAATGACTTATGTTTATATGAAATCTTTTTTTCTCATTTTTGAGAATACTATAAGCTCACAATATTTGTACGAAAAAAATCTTAGATATTCTGTATATAACAAATAAATGAATTAAAAAGCGCCTATTTTAAAATGATGTAGGACCATATTCAATATTTTGTTAAAAATTTTTAAATAATGTAGAATTGTGTCCCGTATTTTGCTAAACACCCTGTATATAATAAATGAATGAATTAGAAAGCGCCAATTTTGAAAAGACATAGGACTACGCAGTTCATATTCTGTTAAGCATTTTTAAATAACGTAGGATTGTGTCCTGTATTTTGCTAAAGACTTTGAAATTAAAATAAATTTACGGTTACCGTCGTGAAAGTGTTAATTATATTTATTATATGTTATCTAGTATACGCTATAGAGTAATAAAAGAATGTATTTTTCAGACGATAATCAACTTGATATTCCTATATTTCGTACAGAGGAAGGTCGTTATTTAGCAACATGTAAGTATAATATTTGAAATATAAGAAAATTCTTATCTCGTTTAAAGAATAAGAGAAAGAGATTTTAACTTTGAATATAATGTTGATTCAAGTTTACTTAAAGGAAACTAGGGGTAAAGGGAGAATAGGTAATCAAATGTCGGAAACTTTTAGTATTCATAGCTGATTAAAACAGGGGGATGCACTGTCACTCCTTTTGTTCAATTTAGTACTGGAATTTGCTGTCAAAGAACTGCAGAAAAGTAAAGATGATCTGCAATTGAACGGGACAACGCAATTGTTGACATACGCGGACGATATTGCTTTGTTATGGGACAATAAAAAGTCATTTTCGTCATTAATATCATAAAATCACGCCGATTAAGATAGGCAGGTTATGTGACGCGCATGGGGGAGGATTGAACGGAAAAAGACCACTGGGGAAACCGAGACATAGATGGGAGGACAATATTAGAAAGGATCTTAAAGAAATAGGCTACGAAAACCGCGAATGGAAGGGTCACTCCCAGGGACGGGAATACTGACAGGATTTAGCATTTACGAAAATGAACTTTCGAGTTCCTATCACTAATTAATTATAATAATATTAATAATAATATTAATAATAATAATAATAATAATATACTTTTGACAGCATTGGGTGATCCACTGATCAAGGGTCTAACAGAAGTAGCCAATGCACGTCCAAACGATCCAGTCACCTATTTGGCCACTTATTTATATAATTTTGCCAGCAGTAATAAAAACGACAGTCAAAGGGTTTGTATTTATTTATTTATTTAAAATAATATAATATTTTATTGTTAAGAGTATCATTCATTTATATACAGTAAGCCATAGAAGTATATGCTTAATCCTACCATCAACTTAAAATAATCAATATATTTTTTTGATTGTACAATATTTCCAAATTTTTGAACATAAAAATATATTTTAGATTTATTAAAACTTGTAAATCGATATTAATTTAATTGCATTCTAAAGGAATTAAAATTTGACATAACTGATAAGAAAACTGATTTCATTAGACATCTCTAATTGTCTTAGAAACATTATAAGATGCAAAAGAAGGTTAATAATATAATAATTATATATTTTTATTTTATCTTACGTTGTTAAAAATATTCTTATGAGACCAATTTGGTTATCTCTTTCAATGAAGTAAAATTATATTTCTTAAATAATAAAATGTTTTTTCTGCAATCAAATTCATATCAATTTGAAAGTTTAATAATTTTAAAATATATTTCTATGTAAAATAATTTTAAAGCTTTGCATTAAAAGCAAATATTGTATAATATTTAACAACTATTATAATTAAATTGTAAAATAAAATACTTTTTTTTATATCTTTCCTGTAAATCATTTATTTATTTCATGTAATACCTTATTTTAATTAATAAATAATTGAATGAAACACTTTGACATTAACATATATATTACAAACGTTATAGGAATCTAACGTTCTAATAATACCTGAACGTGACAATGAATTTCTCGAGAATCCTGGCAATGAAAACGGAGGAGAGGAGGATGCAGGTTATCCTCAAAGTCCAGATTCCGATGTACCAGAGTCAACTTTTAGCAATCCAAACAGAGTACGTTTCTTTCCAATAATCAAACAAAAGTGTTTAAAGTTAATTTATTCCTACAAATGATGTGTCTTATATTATTTCATTTGCAGGACGAGCATGGACAAAGTATGATACATTTTGCAGCTGTACGTTCTTATTCGAAAGATGGTTTGTATCATCTTTTGCAAGAGACGCAGGTCAACGTTGGATTTAGGGACGAAGTTTATCGAACGGCTAGGGATGTTGCGGAACAAGCTAATATCCGTGAAAATGTGGAAGAAATCGATCGTTGGGTCGTTTATTTAGCTGCCAGAGGTAATATAATTTTTGACGTTGGTATTTGATCACATCAGTAATACATCTTTAACTAGTTAACTGTGTTTGACGGGCGTATTCGTCATGAAGTAGTAACACAATTTTGTGTCATGGCGAGTACGACCAAAATGGCAGCATAATATTCTAAACATCTTGAAATTTAAGAATATGTTTCGTTTTTCACAAAAATTACAATTTAAATAGCCAATGATCACTACTTCTTACGCATGACAAGTATACTAATCATGACACAAAATTCTGCCACTTCTTCATACCGAGTATACTCGTCAAACTCAGTTAACTGGTTAAATAAGAATTGTGCTTAATAAAACAATGTTAAAACAATATCTGTCACTCGTATATAGAAGTCATCAGATAGATGTCGGATATATCCGACGCTTGTAACAAAAGTGTTAATATTATTGACGTGTGACTATGAATTATGGCGCATTATTTTCCTCAAATCATTCAATTTACTTTGTATTATAATCCTTTGACTATGGAACTTTTGAAACGTCATAAAACAGGAATTCAGTTACGATGTACTCTGAGAACGTTGAATTTTTCTGTAGGGATACATTTTTGTGAAAACATATTTCAATAATGAAAAGATTAAATTTCACATTTTACATTTAAATAAATATTATTTATTTTTTTTTTGTATTCTGAACCGAATTGTTACTATAAATATTACAAATTTAATGTGGAATGAGCGCCCATAATAGCTTAGAAATTATTTGTAAATATGACACATTATATTACGTGAATCATAAATTGCCCACATACACGTTTAATATTATTTACGTATAACAGTCTCAGTTTATGTTTGATCATCGTATGGGCTATAATGAAATATTTTACAATATATTAGGAGGAATCAAGAAGATTTTTGATATTTAAAATACACAATTTCTGAACATATTGCATCATGTTTCTGAACTTTATTGAAATATAATGCAATATTTCCAATGTGACATCGTGCATATTATTATCAATAATATGGAAAGTATAATGGGGATGTTTTAAAAGTTTACAATTTTGTTTTCTTTTCGTAGGAGAAACCGAAAAATTAGTAGAACTTTTGTTGGAAGGTTACGATCACATTTTCGACGCGCAAGATGGTGAAATGAATATCGTTGAAATCGCAAACGAGAGGAATCACGAAGCAACTGTACAATTTTTACAATCGATACCTAACTACGTGGTAAAGTGTGAATAATCAGAAAAATTGAACAACTTTGAAAAACACATATAACATAGGTATTAACACACTTATAACATTATACATATGTGTATTTAATTTTGCATGCGTTAGGATCAACGGGAGGAAGTACACCGTGCCATACGTTCGGCAGATGTTGCCAAAGTGAAAGAATTGTTAAATAAAAATAACGGCGGTGGAAAGTTATTAGCTGTTGGAAAAAACATAACCGGACGGTGTGCTCTTCACATCGCAGTATTACGAGAAAACGAAGAAATTGTTAGAATAATCGCTAAAACGTATCCGGAAACATTAAGAATCGGCGACAATGTGAGTAAAAAGTATTATTATGCTTTCGTACGATCGATTACAGTGAGAAACGAAACGATAAAATACATACAATATTTTCGCATAAAAGTATTAGATTGTTCCATAAGTTTCTTTCTTTTTATTTCTATAAAGTTGGTGCGTTTGAAATGTCGGATTCTTAAGTGAATATATAATATTACATATCTTTTTACAAAAGGTGTTTATTTAATCAAATTTGCTCCGTTCGCTTCAATACACTTTTCTTAATAAGACTTTAAAGTATAAATGCCTTTCTTAAAAAAATTCTTATGTTTAGAATCAATAAACTCTAATATTGCATTTTTTAGACTGTCTTTATTTTCATATTGTTTAGCCCGTTAAAATAGTTCCAAATGTTTCAAAAAATGATAGTACGGTGAATGAGCTGGGTGCGGCAAAACTTCATATTTCAATTCATTTAATTTTGTAATTATTTTTTTCAATATATGCGGCCAAGCATTGTCATGAAGAAGTAGTGGGCTATGCCGATTAACAAGTGATGGGCGTTTAATTTTCAATTTTTCATGCATCTTATCAATGTACTGGCATACTTTTCGACGGTAATTGTCTCTCCTGTTCGAAGAAATGAGAAATGAACTAAACCAGTCACATTCCACTAAACTATCATTAAAATCTTCAGTGGATAAAGTGATGGCCTTGGAGTATTAGCACAAGCCTCATCCCTATCAAGTTACCCAGCACACATTTTTCTCTTGTCGTAAAGAACCCATTTTTCGTCACAGGTAATAATCCAATCGAAAAATGGCTTTCGATGTAATCGTGTTAGTAACAATGAGCATACGTTTAAACGATTCAGCTTATTTTGCTCGGTCTGTTCGTGCGGTACCCACTTACCAATATTTTTCACCTTGCCAATTTCAGAAAGATGTAGCAATATCGTTGTATGGTCAACTTTTATCCTGATAGCAAGTTCCCTCGTGAGTACAGTTGAATTCGCTTCCACCAATGCTTTCAGATCATCATTTTTCACGGTCGTTTTGGGTCTTCCTCGCGATTCGTTTTGTAGTGAAAAATCACCAGACTGAAATTTTTCAAACCAATGCTTTTTCGATTATTAACGGTATTCTTTCCAAAAGCCTGGTTTATGTTTCGTGCAGTTTTTGCAGCATTATTACCAATCTTATACTCATACAAGAAAATTACACGATGAAATTCATATCGGTACAAAATTCAAAACAAATAACAAAAGGGAACACTTTTGAGAAAATCTTCTATATTAAAATATTACTCTGGTAATGGACAGTACGACTATAAAAGAGGTTATGTCAAAAACAAAATCATAACGAAAACATGAAGAGAAACGTTTCCATGTAACAAAAAAACGACATTTCATATGCACCAACTTTATAATACGAAATGAATACACAATATTTACCGTTTAAGATATTATTTATTTTGTTATATAAGAACCCTTTTGCTCTATTACCTTCTAAGCCTTATAATGTTCTTTTTTCGAAATTATTATGTTTTTGATAAGAAATAAGCCTGGAGGTGTGCTTTTTTTTGCTGATTTCTTTTAAACGTATATCGCGAAGAAAATTTTTTAAAGACAGAAAGAAGCAGTAATCAGATAGATAACAGACTTTTCTGTAAATCTAAAATATATTTCTTAATGCTATGTATTTTTTTTTCTTTTTTAAATTCTATATACAAACATTGAAAAAAAGAAATTGATTTACATTTTTTTTTTTTAAATATCGTACGCGTGTTCACTTTTGATTCTTATTGCAATCATCATTAAACTATTAATTGTCAATCTGAAACATTTTATTTTGATTTTCAGTTGGAAAGAACTGCTCTTCACTATGCAATGGGAGTACCGTCGGTTGAAATTTTAAGTAGCATTCTAATAAAAGCAGGTGCTAAACGAATCATCAAAGATTTGGTAAGCTTTGTACAGAGTTCTTTGTATATTTCAATTTTAAGCCATTACCCGCCACAATACAGAAATGCAAGAAAAATTAAATTAACTGTATAATGATATTCATACTAACCAAACTAGAACTATTTTTGCAACAATTGTTTTTTTTTTTTTGGTAAAATATAAATATTACAGCCCGTCCCATATTTGGAACATTGACGGAATATAATATAGTATACTAAAATAATATATCCTTTTTGTAACTCAGGTAGATGATAGTATTTCTGTGAATTTGAGATATTTTTATCGCAAGTCAGCACACATAAGTATTTTTTTTTTGTTACAACTGATACTTTTAGATGCTTGAAAAGGAACAGAACAATTGTGGTCATATTATTTTCTTTCCATCAAGTTTTGAATTACAACGATTCTAAAATCTATTTTTCACTTGCGTTGTTTTATTATATAATTTTTTTAACACTTCAGTACTATCGTGTAGAAAGATTCTCTCACACTGTTTATAAAACTTTTTTTTTTCTTTCTAATTTGAAAAGGAATGACTCCTTGGAAATTTTTTTACTTGCCTAAAATTTAATGTTTTACAAGATAGTGAAAAAAATTTTTGTTTTAACTTAAAAATTAATGAAAAAATAAATAATAATTTATCGACTGTGAGAGTTTCTCTCATCGCGTAAGTAAAGTCAGGCACAAAAACATGTGAGAAGATCACACGTGTTAGAAGTGAAATCTTCAAAAATCTAAGTTTCGAGAGAATGAGACGAATGCACAGTTTCAAGAGTAAGATAATTGTAGGATTTATTTATTATAATATTATTACCATATATAATAAAGGTCACCGGTATGGTCTCTGGGTGGAATAGCTGATAAAAAGTACACTTTTCCAAATTCAAGCAATAAAAACGGAATGCTGAATCCGATAGTTATAAATAGACACCAAAATTGTAAGATATTTATCAAAGGAAATATAATTCGTCAGAAATTACGTAAAAATAAATAAATAATCCTTCTTTTGAAACTCAGGTATAAAATTTTTTTTGTTAGTATAATTTTCAATTTCCCGTTTTCATCTACATTCTTGCGCTGTATAACAAACATTTTAGGATAGACGAAATAAAGACATTACGAAAAACATACGGAAAATACTGCTGGACTGAACGAAGGTTCTGGTAAAATGCAATGAAAGATCTAATAAAGATATTCTCTAAAAATGATTTTTCAACTCTGTAGCCTACCACACTTCGCGAGACCCTTATTATTTATAACATATCTCGTCTTTATTCTTTGGACCACAAACTTATCTTTCTAAATACTCTCGTCTAAATAAAGATCTGAACAACGAAAAATCTAAAAAATGCATTGAATCGTATCGCTCTCTAAGCTTATCGAACTGTGTACACTACGAGTTTCAAATTTAGGCCCCGTGGTAAGCTCCACCGATTCACGCTGGGCGTTCAATATCTTAAAAATGTTTTTATTTTATTGAAAAATTAGTATATGTTTCTTAAATACGCAAATATCACAATTTATAATATAATTTTCATATATGCATGGGTAAGTACATCTCTTTGGATATTTTTCATAAAAACATATAAAAATCAAATTTAATAGACATATTTTGTCTTTATGCATCAAATATATTTTATAAAGAAGCAAAATAAAAATATAACAGTAATTTACTTGCTTTTGAATGGAATTTGTCAGCTGTTCCTCATTTATTCCACAGTATTCTCTAATTCTTTTTCTCTGATGTATCTGGTAATCCTTTTCTTTTTTTTTAATATTTCAGACAATACAATTATTATATATTCTATGTACTTCATAATTATTTATTATAATATTTGCAAAATAAAGAATTTAATACTAATTTTTCAATAAAATAGAAACATTTTTAAATAGAAAAGGTATGACACGTTGTAAAAAAAAACTATAGGCATGAATATTATCGCATCGATAATAAAGATAATAAATGTAGATCGAATTTCAACAGACCTTCCCTGTTTTTTATAATTCTTTTCTCATGATAAGGAACCGACTTTGGGGTATAGGTAGCTGACAAAAACTAATATTTTCAAAATTCTATCCATCAAGATGGAATGCTGAATGCGATAGCCATAGATAGAAACAAAAATGGTAGAATGTTTGTCTGTGGAAAGATATCCTATCTTTTAACCTAAGTAAATATATATATTTTTTTGAAACTCAGGTGGATAAATTTTTTTTCTTTTACCCTTTTCACACTTTCTGTGAATGTGAGATATTTTTATCATGGGTTAGTTTACACAAATATTTCTTTTTGTGTTGCAACTAATAACTGTAGATGCTGTTAAAGAAGGGAACAATTGTGGTCGTATCTTTTTCGTTTCATCGAGTTTTGAATTACAACGATTTTAAAATCTATTTCTATTTTCGTTGTTTTATTTTATAATATTAAAAATTTGTTTAAAAATTTATTTTCTATATTTTTTTTTTCTATATTTGTAAAATAAGTTATATTATTTTATTCTTATTGGAAATATAAAGTAAATAAGGTTTATTTGTTTTTGTAACGTGTTTAGTTTCTTCTATTTAAAAACTTTTCTATTTTATTGAAAAATTAGTATAAATTTCCTAAATACGCAAACATTATAATTAAAAAACGTCTTTGGATATTTATAAGAAAAATATTCTACAATGTTGTTTAATTTTTTTTCTCTGATGTATCTGATAATCATTTCATTTTTTTGTAAAATATTGCAGACAATACAATTATTATATTCTATATATTTCGTAATTGTTAATTACAATATTTGCGAAATAAATAATTTAATATTAATTTTTTAATAAAATAGAAATATTTTTAAATAGAAAAGAAATACCACGTTTGGTAAAATAAAAACAGACCACGCACCTTCTTTCTTTATTTCAACCGTCGGTTGGTTTGGACCTTATACTTTTGTCGCATACCTACGTGCTTATCTTTGTTTATTTTTTTACCTTTCTATCGCTCGTACCTACAAACATTTCGAGTATCGAAAAAATACGTGTCCACGCTTTGTAGTATGCAGTCGCACACAAACCCACATATATACAATTAGGAGTGATAACTACGAAGCAGAGCATAAAGAGGAGAACGAGAATAGAAAATACTGTATAGCTATATTCTGTCTCATTCTCTCGCAGGCTAAATCCTATATGTTTGTCTCTATTTCTCTTCTTACTAAATATCGTGGCCGTTGCCTAGCTCGTTTCCTGACCGACCGTGTTTCATTTTTTTCAAATCACTCTCTATTCTAAAGAAGTTTTCACTTCAAAAAAAATTTTTAATACGGCCTAAAAAAAAGCCATTGGCGGATAATGGGTTAAGAAATAATACAGTTAAATAATAATTGCATGTTTTTTTTTTAGAAATCACGACAACCTTCGTATTATTTCATGAACAAATCGGACATCGAGAGACTTCAGGAAGAAGAAGAAGCTATGAGCAAGTAAATAAAAAAATCATAGAATATACTAATTATAAGCACTGTATTTTTATTCACAGATGATACTATTAACAAATGTATTCTCTCTATCATGTCAAGTTTATTAGAACGTGTGTAGTATTTATATATTGCGCATTGCCACGCAATAATATACTATCATGATCGTGCCGCTAAAAACAAACGTATTATTAATTGAAATAATTTAAAGTTAATGATGTTAAGTTTATGAGGGCACGTACCTCTAGTCTACCAATGTAATTCCTGCGATTATATTTTCATCCTATTTGGTTTAACTATAAATATCTCATTTATCGTATATTTTGTATAATGAATTATAATTTATAATTAATTAAATAAAAGAAATTAAACTTGAACAGTAGATGAATATCAATCGTCAATCAGAATGTGTAACATATTAAATAATATTAATAAAAAATATTAAACTGAGATATTATGTTAATGTCAAATGTAGCCATTGATCGAGAAGGCTGACACATATGCACGTTTTAAAAATACAACACTTATAAAAACAAAACCGTACGCCTTCATCTAAAACTGTAAAATCTTACAAATGATAATCAAGATCGTAATCGATGTGGATCGGTCATTAAATCTCTCAACAAGATTTTTGTTAATGTTCTCTTTTAATTATTTATTTTTTTCTTTTATTTTGCTTTCTTTTTATTTTAGTCTTCTTAACGTCCTCTTGGTCGTCATTAGAATCGTCTTCAATGAGTTTTTGCCATGGAGTTGGGTTTATAAATCCTGGCTTTGCTGCTTGATATGCTATATATATAAAATGACATATATAAAATGACATAGTACAACGAGACAAGCTATATTATTATTATTACTATTATTTAAGGTGAAACAAAAATTTCGTACGTTTCTTGAATTAATATTTCCAAAGTAAATTTTACAAAAACAATCTATTTTATGCAGTTTTAAAGTAAAGTTTCAACACAATAAACACACGAACTTTTTGTTTATCCTAATATTATTAGAAATATAGTGAAACAATGATGGAGTTGAATTGTATACTAACGAAATAATCCTTGTGTCGCGGGTTTAGGTCGGTTTTTCGACTTCTCCCGCCACTCTTCGTAAGCTTTAATACTCTCCTCTTGTCTCCTTTTTCGTTCTTCTTCCTCTTGTTGTTCTTTCAACTGTAGTGCTCTTTCATGCGCTATTGTACAAAGATTTAATATATACAGGGTGATTCAACAGCTCTTGCCACTTAAATAGCTCCGAAAGTATGATTATAGCAGAAAAATGGATGAGGAAAAAGTTGCATGAAAAATTCAGGACTACAATATGATATTAGTATTTTTTGCTAGGTTGAGTTATTTTTAAAATTTGTTGGTCAACTTGGTTTTTTTAAATACAATGTTATATATTATTACTTATTTTCAGATAGCGGCTGACAAGACGAATCCAATGATGTGCAACATTAATATTTTTGAAGAACAACGAAGGTCAAAACTTGCGAACAAGCCGGCCACAATACAGCTCTTCAGCGTCATGATCGTGTCGTGGTCACGTCAGGGTTGCGTCAGGGTTGCGTCACCTTTAGTTGTTCCGACAACGGACGGAACAGATATTTTCCGAATAATTTTTATTGGTCATTGCCAGGTTTTGTATTTAATACTGCACATCATTGAATTCGTCTTATCAGTCCCTATCTGAAAATAAGTATTATTATATAACTTTGTATTTAAAAAAACAAAATTGACTAATAAATCTCGAAAATGACTCAACCCAGCAAAAAAAACTAATGTCATTATATAGTCCTGAAATTTTTATGCAACTTTTTCCTTATCCACTTTTCCGCTACTATCATACTTTCGGAGCTGTTTAGGTGGCAAGAGCTGATGTATCACCCTGTATATTAAATTGGGGAAAAGGAAATACATTATTTTTTCGGTAGATGACTGTAGTGATTTGGTATTTGCAGCAATGAACTGTCGAGTTCCTAACGCCAATTAATAATAATAATAATTCTATCTAATGGCTAGGTACAGTATACCTAATATTAAAAAAATTTACATATTTTATATTTCCCTCCAAAATGCTAGATATTCTACACAATGACTGCTTTTTATACATTGCCTGTAAAATGCACATAATAATGATAAGAATAAAATATCTAAAGAACTTAGAATAAAGTAAATGAAATTATGTAACTAAAAAAGAAGGTGATACAAGTTACATTTTCTTAAAATTTGAGATGATAAGATAATGTTTACTTTATAATTATGCATTAATCTCAAATTTAAGAAAATGTTAGTTATACTCTATTCCTTTCCAATTGGAATTAATTGTAAGTAATATTAAATAATGTTTACCCTTCTGTTCCTCTTCTTTTTTACGAGCCCACTGTCGCAGACACAAAGCTTTAGCAATGACCGTTTTCTCCTCTAATTCCTTCAATTGTTTTTCTATTTTCATTTCGTTCTCAAGGGCTGCTTTTCTATCCGCTTCTTCTTTCTTTTTCCTTTCAGTCCACTTGACAAAATTCTCTCTTTCCCTCCTCTCCTTTTCTTCCTTTTCCCGTTCTAATCTTTCTTCTTCCTCTCGTTCTTTATTTTTAATCATATCCTCCTTTTCTTTCTTACGTTGAAGATAGAACTGTTTCTTGCGTAACCATTCCTCGTGAGCACTCTTTCTGGCCATTAAAGGTTTGTCGTCCGTTTGAGAAATATTCGAGCTTGAAATTGATGTCGTTGAAATATGTACAACTCGATGACCATTTAAAACATATCTTAAAGTATAAAAATAAAGATCGAATGAGTACGAACGTTTTGAATTGATTATTAACATATTCCCGGCCGGCATATTTTTTCCGATTCTAATACTGAATACCGGCAAAAATAATAAAATTTTGAAAAAACAATAATTTTTGCATATATTGTCTATATAAATATATAAAAATATATATAATATAAATATAAGTTTAAATTATTTAAATTTATATTTAAATAATAAAATATAATGATTTGAATATTATAGTTAAATATTATATTTAATATTATATATATTAAAATAATATATAATATATAATATTTAATTATTATATATTATATATATATATATAAAATATATAAATTATATATAACACGATTCATAATTGCGGGTACTCTCCTACAACACGGTATCCTATAAAACTGCTTTCTCTTTCTAAAAACCTTGTTATAACCCTGTACTTCTACAGCCGCGGCGAGGCTTACCGTTTTAAATATACAGTGTTGCAGAAAGTATTTCTTTTCATCTCCATGGCCTGAAAACAAAAGTGTCTCACGCTGTTGTGAACTGAAAACATCAACATTAAATGCGTGTTGGAAGAAGATATGGCTCTCTTCAGTTAAAATAGAAAACGTGCGTGAATCGTCACAAAATGAAATTGGTTGCATATTAGAACTTGCTAAATCAATCGGAGGCGAAGGTTTTGTGGAAATGGCTATTGTGGACATTCAAGATTTATTAGTGGAAGAAGAAGTTGACGAAGTGAATTTGATGGAAATGGTATCCGAAACTGTAAATCAAATTGATCCTGAGGACACTAGCACTGATGAAGATTGTACTGTTAATAAGTTAACATTAAAAATATTACAAGAAGGCCTAAGCTTAGCTGAAAATCTCGAGTCATTTTTCTTGAATGCAGATCCTTCCAAAGAAAGGAACCGAAAATTAAAAAGGGAGCATCAAAACTGTCTAGTTCCATACCGAGAAATTTACAATGACCTGGTAATAAACAACAAGCAAAGTAAAATTACAGATTTTTTAAAGAGGGAAGATGCAAAAACTAAAAAGTTTTCGGAATGTAATCCTCTTTTTTACATTGGTTCTGGATCTCAAACAACACAGTTTCAAATAACACGGCATTTTCTAGGAACCTATCTACCGTGTTGTTGGAAGGAGACCTGTACTAATAAAGTAATAATAAAATAACAATAAAAAATAAAAATAAAAAATAATAATAGTTATAAAATAATATAATTTTTTAAATTTATATATATATATAAATTAATTTTTATTAAATTTTTAAAATATAAAATGTCATGAATCACATCAGCGGCAACCAAGAATAGAACTTGAAAAGACGTGAATTCACGTCAGCGGTCGCGAATGTGTTAAGTTTAGAAAAACCTAATAAACCTTTGAACTGGTGCTTCTGGTTGATCCATTTCCTTGTCGATGACCATGTCATTTGAAGAAAATGATCTTCGCTTATCTTTTTTCATAATTTCATCGTTAACAATTTTACATCGTCTTTCGACCCGATGAGAAATTGGTTTTACGTTAACAACAGGTTCTGAATGACGAGCAGAACATGCATTAATAGATGAAGCAGCTGTACTTGACGTAGAAAAGTAACACCGATAAGTTTCTGGTGAGGAAATATCATCGGTAGTAAGATCACCCCTCGATGAAACCATTGCTTTTTTCAAGGACAAAGTTGATAACATATCAGCTGTTCTTTTGATTCCATCACCGCTATCAAATTCAACGAATCGGCTATCATTTGTATCGCCATTATTTAATATTTTGGTATTGTTGTTGGTACGATCAATGCCTATCCTGATGTTTGTGGTAGTTTCTTTCTCGTTATCTTCAGTATTTAAAGATTCCACGTAAATAGCCGGATTAATAAAACGAAACTCTGAACCGGAAGATGAGCTTTTTAATTTTTCCTGAAATTGTCCACCTAAATCCACGATTGATGATGGATTTTCGGTAGGATCACTTTCACTGAAATTACTGGAATATTTTAGATTTAATGTTGTCGCGCTGTTGCATACTTTGTTATGATTTTGTATGTAATTATTTTTATCTTTCCAATTGAATGAAAAGTTTAAGTTATCATCTGTCATTTTCTACTTTGATTAAATTAATATCCTCTATTTTTTAACATTTGTCAAGAATTATCGGTGATCGATAGATTGATCTTCTTTGAGTTAAGAAAAATTTTAAGAAATTCGTAAATGATCGCGTAAAAATATTTATCCATCGTATACTCGATGTTTGACGTCACGTTCCCTTTATTTAACAGTTATCGATTTTTAATAATATTATATACGATTAATCGATCGCACTTGTCTCGCCAAAGTAAACAAATTACTTTCGGCCAAATTTTTATATTTCTATGACGTAAAATGAGTAGTACAATAGTATTCGCACTCGCTTCCACTATAAATGTTTAATAATTTATATTTGCTTGTAATGTGCAAAGCATCAAAATTATTCTACACAGAAACACATTTTAAGATTATTAAAATTTACAATTTTTTGCAAAGTAACATTTTATTTTTGAAAAAATATAATTTTACTTAAATGAGAGAAAAATAACCAAGTTGGTCTCTCACTACAGTATTTTCAATTATGTAAAATAATATAAAAATATAAATATTATATAATTGATTCTCCATTACATTTTAAAATGTTTCTAAGACGATTGAGCATGTTTTGTAAAACCAATTTTCTTATCATTTAAGGGTTCATTCTGGTTTATCATTTTGAGAAAATCAATTTTTTTTGTATTTTTCGAAAGTAGACATATGTAGAATTATCATACAAAAATTTTAGAACGATCCGAGCAGTTTAAGTATATTATTTTGCGACCCAAACACATAGAGATATTACAAATAGAGGAGACAAACCATCTGCGATAGTGTAAGTGGAAATGTCTCTACATGAATATAGCAGCAAAAAACAAAAGGTTGATGTTGACCTGACAAAAACAGAATTACTTGAAAGATGTTTAGGTGGCCACACATTTAAAATAATAATGAGTGCTTCAACAAATGCGTTTGGGCTATGGTGCCTAAACACCTATTTAATGGTAAAAAAATTGTTGAAATAGCTTGTAAATTGGCAGCTTGTATATTCAACGAAGGTTTTGATCCAATACTAAAAATAATGCACGTTTTGAGGATAAAACTTGGCCCTATTGCAGTCAATTACGCTAGTAACTGCGACAACACGCGTGTGCGCTCAGCCAATCGTTTGAGCAGAGAAGCTTTAAAAGAGGCCAGGACACAACGAAAAAAGGCTCGAGTGGAAGATAAAGTGTATTTTGAAGAAGCAGAAGGCATACTGTATGGTGCAGGCATCGCAGAATAAGGTAGTCAGACTTTTTAAAAATTTGTTAAAAGAAACTTTAAACGCGTTTTTCTCGAAACAACATTTTTCGGTTGGCGGGCATGATATCTCCGAAATTACTCAACCGATCCTTCTGAAATTTTAATCACATACTCTACGAATGGCTATCTCGTATGCTACAACCAAGTCAAAATATTAATTTTTACTATATTTTTTTTTGTAAAAAAGACTGAAAAAAATCAACGATTTTTTTTTTCGAAAAATGGCCGTTTTTGTTTTCATAAAAATTGATAGTTTTAGCATACCCGATAGCCATTGTCATACTGAATTTAAAACCGTTTAATTTTTTTGTTTTAGATCAACCGTTCTCAAATTTCGATGCCCGCCAACAGTATACCTACTTTTGAAGGGTTCACGTTTGTCAGCCATTTTGGATGTCAAAAAACGTTAAAAACAATAAAAAAAAATTTTTTTCTTGTACTTCTAGAGTGTATTTATCATACCCAACAACTTTCATATGTATATATATCCTACAAAGCCTAAAAAAAAATCGTGAAAATAGCCTTTTTTTCGGCGTATAAACCAGAATGAACCCTTAAGTAAAAGTAAACTTTTCTTACAATAAAATATTCTTTTAGAATAAAATTAATTTCAAAAGGATTAGTAATTGTAAAATATGTTTCTATGTATAAGAAATTGGGAATATTGTATTACAAGAAAATATTGATTACTTTAAATTGAAAGTAATGCAATGGTCTACGAATATTCTTAGAACTCATTGTACGTCTGATTGAAGTGTGAAAAAAGATAGATAATGGTAATATTTTTTAGTCAAAAACATTGACTATATATTTATACTATTTGGATATAAATAAGTAGAGAGAGATAGAGATGGTACAGTAGCTTGTATTTGCCCTAATACTATAGAATTATTGCTTCGTATCGTATCACGTTCAATGAATTTTTTTGTATCACATCTACATACATGCTACAAACAGTGAATCATAGAAGCATTCTTACTCGTTCCTAGTATAAATTTTAAATAATTAATTTTTGCTTGTAATGCCAAAATTATTCTACAGAGAAATATATTTTAGAATTATTAAACTTTCAAATTGATATAAATTTGATTACAGAAAAAACATGTTATTATTTAAGAAATAGAATTTTATTTCATTGATAACCAAATTGATCTCATAAGAATATTTTTAACAACATAAGATAAAATAAAAGTATAATTATTATATTATTGACCTTCCTTTGCATCTAATAATGTTTCTAAAATAATTGGGTATGTCTTGTGAAATCAATTTTCTTATCAGTTAAGTCAAATTTTACTTATTTTATAATAAAATGTTTTTTTTTTTGCGATAAGATGTAAAAGTTAAATAATCCTAAAATATGTTTTTCTGTATAAAATTTTGAATATATTGTATTGTAAAAAACTATTGATTATTTTAAAATAACAATAATAATACTTAATATTCCTGTGAATCACTGTATATACTGTTGTAAAAAAAAAAGTATCTGATACTTTAAGGGCTTATAATATTTATCAAAAAGAGTATAAAATGTCTAATTAACATAAGTCTTAAAATCTACACTTTTGATGTAAATTAAATTTTTATTATTTATGAGCATTCGATGTCATAACAGAGTCTGTTTTACAACATATTGAATGTACACATACAAATTTCTTTAGAAATACATTAGTTTAAGAAATATTTGAAAATATACGTCAATTTATATTCGCAGATGTCAAAATTGTATTCAAATGTGAGAAAGACACATATTAAATATCTATGATTTGTACATATTATTTTTACATTTATTAAATAATAATTTTTATTGATATTAACACGTTCGCGCCAAGCCCTTTTTACCTGACTTGTCATTCAGGCCATTTAATTTTGCTTTAACAAAATCAACCATTACATGTAATTATTAATTATTGTAAATATAACAATCAAACAAACTTATGTGCTTTGTTCTATACTGCATTTTGTATAATGCATCAATATTTGAATAGAAATATTTTTTTACAGAATTAAATTTGTTATAAACATATATTTTCAGCGCATAAAATAAATATGTCTAATGGTAAGTGTACCATCGGTGGTATACGTAGCCTGAAGAACAAGTTTAACATGTACCACCGGTGATACACGTGGCACACAACGTATTAATAATATAAGTAGTAATAGTTTTTTGTTATTTTCAAAATAAACTTATCTTAAATAATCTTGAACTAATGTATTTCTAAGCAAATTTCTCTGAGTATATTCAATAATGTGGTCAAAATACTCACTTATAATATCGAATTCTCATAAATAATAAAAATCAATTTATGTTGACAAAATTAACTTTAGAAATCATGTTAATTAGTCATTTTTTACTCTTATCAATAAGTACTATAAGCTATTAAAATATTGTACTCTTTTTTTAACAGCATTGTACAATACGTCTCTATATTATCGATTTGAATTATTTTCTTTTGATAGCAGTTATAAAGTAAGTATCATTTTTTTTATTTATAAATTGAATAATTTTCTACTTTATATATTTTCTTTTCTAAATTAGATTAAATTATAATAAATTAATATTACTCACATCTATACTTCGTTAAAGAAAATAATGTTGTCTACATTAATCAACATTAATGATTATTTAGCATTTATTATAGATTTAACTTCACAGATCATCGCGTGCCAATACATTAATAATTAAATAAGTACTGTACAGTCGTTTTCATTAATTCTGTAAAGAGAATTAATACTGAAGGCGAACGACTTGTCTTCTTCAACAGCCTTTTCTACATTTTCATAGTAATATAATATTATAGACTGATATATATTATTAAATATATTGTTTTATATGATATTGAGATGTGTGTGTCTGCATGTTTAAATAATTATATTTTAATGTTTTCTATGTAAATTATTTGAATATTTAATTTTACGGTAAAGCAGCTATTCAAAAAAGGCGGTATAGAAAGAGAGAAAGAGAGAAAGATAAAAAGAGAGAGAGACAAAGAAGAAAGCCATTCCAATTATATGATACTAGTTATTCACAAAATTGATGAAAAAGTCTGTACCTTCTTGTTTAAAACAACAAATTTTGTCTTATATATTCTTAAATAAAGTTGTGCTTGATCAGCGATTAATATAAATATTATTAATCTAAAATATAAACTGAGATCGCGCCAAAATATCAATGGTCGGTTGACGCAAAGCTTTTAGAATTAGATTCCGTAACATTGTTTTGCTTTGCGATAATAGCATATTCTTCCATTATCTCCTCGGATTGTATCTTGTTGAAATAAGTTTCCCGTTCCTGATGGGTGTAAGAAGTATCATCAAAATTAAAATGTAATCCAAGAACGATATTAAGCGCAGAGGTATCATATGCATGACAACCGGAATAACGGTATTGTGGTCTTTTATTAAATCGACAACCTGCAGATTGGGCGCCTAAAAAATTCATTGTTATTACCTAGAATTATTAGTAATAATAATAATATAACATTAACGATATATAATTACAAACCTATAGGACAAATACAATCTCTTGTTAGCGCGCATTGTACCCAAGGTAGCATTACCTTTTCTCTAATATCTTTTGTGTTTCTAATTACTATATGTGATGCTCTTATAAGAGGAAGAAAAAAGAAACTTTCTGCTGATGCGTGGAAATACTCATACATCTTTGGATGAGTTAAAGAACTAATGGCATGCCTCGTAGGCCAGGTCAATACTCCCGATTTTGGAAAGAGGTATTTTGAAACGTCGGACGAATTTAACCGAACATTTGAATCCATGAATAGAATACTACCTAATGTATTTAGAGCTGTCTGTAATATGAAACATAATTTAGAGCACCTGTTAATCTAATAATAAAGAAAAATATATAGTGAGTCACATGAGTATTCGTACTTCCTCACTTATCGTCAACTTTAAATAAATGATATTTATTTAGAGAATGCAAATTTTGAATTTCTTATAAATGGAAATGAGAATGTTGGTATTACACTAAACTTTCAAACTCATATAAATTTCGTTAGAAAAGAACATTTCCATTTGACATAAACATAATGTTATGTAAATAGTAACAAAATTGGTATCATATGAGTATTCATACCATAGGAATTCTTCACGTGTAAAATAAAAATATTTCTAAATTTAATCCGTCTTGAGTTGAAATCTTGTCCAACGTTGGTCACCTTACATTAGTGCGCATTATCGCATTGCCATAATCAGTTACTTGTCAACACGAGTCGAAAAGGTAATGACGTTCCACTAAATAAAAGATAATTATTCATAAATGGCATATATATATATTGAAAGTATAAGTTATCTGCAAATTATAAAATTAGTAGATAGAAGTAAATCAATGCTACAAAGTGTAATTAAAAAATATCAATTCAACTGGAAATATAGTCAATAAGTAATGCAAAAGGAGGTTCAAGAAAGTTAACTATTCAAGAGGAAAGAGAGTAATTTTTAAAGAAATAAAAAAGAATTTATTAATAATTGATTCAAAGTTGGTTGGTTCTTCAAAGAAGAAGGTTTCAATGAGAAAAAAAAATATTTATTAATAAAAACAAAAAATAGGAAGAAGCAATTAGAATTTGCAAAGCAATATATTAACAAGGATATTATTTTCTAGGTATGAGTAAAATTTTCAGATGAAAGTAAGTTTATAACTCAGAATGAACGAACTACAATAGTCAAACATCGAAGGTGAATTTAAAAATTTGAAAAAAGATTCGAATACTAAAGAGGTTCCGAGTTGTATGTCTACAAATGATAGTTAATAATACAGTTTTTATAAATAGTATTATGGACAAGATTCATTACTTAAATATTTTACAAAATCATTTGTCATTTAGTGCAATTGGGAAACCATTACTATTTCCAAAATGATAATGTTCCAATGCACACAACTAATATTGTAAAGCAAATGGGTTCTGTATAATTCACTACGTATCTTCGCAATTCTATCTCAAAATCTGGATATATAAATCCCATAGAACACGTGTAGGTAAAAATGGAAAAAAATATTAAGAAATTTAAATATTACAAATAAAGAAATATTAAAACAAAAACTTATTGATATTTGGAACAATATTAAATCAAAATGTACAAAAGGATTTGTCTATAATATGCCCCAAAGGTCTCAAAAGAATTAAAAAATCAAAAGGGAGGACTAATAAAATATTAACTATAGAATTATTATTCGTATTTTTAATATAATTTCTCTAAATATGAATATATATTCTTGCGATACCAATTTTGTTATATTTTTATCATTTGTGGAAGTATACTTTTGTAATAAAGTTTATATTAGTTCAAAAGTTTACTAATCTCAACATTCATTCCTGTTTATAGAATGATTCGATGAAATATTTAAACACCATGGCTTTTTAAATTTAATTATCCTGTACATTTACTCAGAGATAAGTTAAGGAATTCTTGTTTTTATTTTATCAAGTAGTACACTTATTTCATTTTCAAACACATAGATTTTATTTATTTAATTAACATAATTAACTCTATAACATAATATAAACAAAATAACGCTTATTTTTAGTATCTCAAAAATATTTGTATACACTTTATTCTTTTGCAATTTGTTCATTTTAAAAAATTAGATTGTTCCGAAATTTTATTAGCAAACATAGCTATTAAAACACTTAATATAGGATCATGAATCAATTTAGATTGAAAGTTTACAGATATTTTTTATATTATTAAGAAAAATAGGACAAAAGGCAAACATATTTGGTTCGATATACGCTAACTTGTTATTTTCCATAAAGAATAGAAAACAAATTATAAATTTAATATTTTTAGAAGTAATTAACACACAATATAGTATTACGTAAAGTAAACGAAGAATTAGGACTTAAAAATCTAAGACCAACTACAAAACATGGTGAAAAATCTAAGATGGTTTATGGTTGTATTTTAAAAGAAATGTTGAAGTGAACAAAAAACCTATATTTCTGTCAATTAGATAAAGTGTACTATTTGGTAAAAAAAAAAGAAGAATTCATTACCTTAACCTTAAACAAATGTAGAAGTAATCATATTTAAAAAGCCATGATGTTCAAATATTAAATCGAATCGCTGTAAAAATTTTAAAAATTGTATTCTAAACGAATATTAATAGTTGAAAATTGGTAATTACTACGACGTAAATACTCCTTTGACTCGCTATACGTGTATATGTATAAAAAATCAATTACTTGTATAACTAGAGGTCTGTAAACGTGTAGTCTATCATCTTCTACATGAGCTGGAAATGGAGTCAAATCAAAGTGAATGACATTACACTTCGTAGAGTTACAAGTAGTCTTGATACTTTGGAAAGACTCATCGTTCAAACCAACGCTATAAAGTACAATACTATTATTTGGCAAGAAGTGACTGACATTTCTAACAAAGCCATAGGCATGTTGTTCGCTTCCTGGCCTTATAAGTGTCACTACTGTCACATTTTGAGGCTTCAGACTTAGAGGCGTTGTACTAGTTTGACCATCAAGACCAAGCAAAGCTAAATACTTGGAATCTGTCACTAATCGTTTTTCCTCAACATCTTTTAAGTTTTCCTGTAATTTTAATACCCCCACCCCCTCATTATTATAATATTCTAACCAAAAAATGAAAAAAAAAATAAATATATTATGTAGAATTAGGATTAACAATAAATAAGTAAACCATGATATATACCTGAAAATTTCGTAATTGTTTGTGAGTTTCTGTGACAAGTGTTTGTATGGAAGGTCGTTGATTGCTTAAAGCGATAAAAACGATGCTGCTTCCTGCTATGCAGATTAGCAATAATAACAGTCCCTTGGTGCGCATCTCTCATCGTTTGTATGAATTTATTTTCTATTTTAAAATAAAAATACTGATACGCTATTGCTTGCATCAAGCTCACCTTGTAAGGTTAGGTTATGGATAATATCATGACGATATTGTAATACATTTGTATTATATAGAGAATAATCATACACACATGACGCGTGCACGCACGCACACACCCACGCATACAAACATACACACGCGCGCGCTATCAGCTGGTCACATTGCTTGTCAATATTTTTTACAAAACTTTGATCATTTATACTTATATCACAAATAAAATATTATTATGAATATGATTAAATGTTTTTTTTCTTTAATATTATATGTGTCTGTTACGTAAAAAGTTTGTATTATTTTGATTCAGTTGTCAACTTCTTTTGTAAACAAGAATTGACCTATGATTTTTTCAAGAAATACCTCGTGTAGGACTGATTATTAAAGCTTTCTATTGGTAACACTAGGATGCGTTTTAATCAATTCGAATTGTCGCGTTTCCATGAAGTGAAAACGTGGCGCTGTAATCGTGGCATCACTCACGAATTACAGAACTAATAATTTTCAATAAAATTAGCTATCTAATAAAAGAAATATTTAAGGGGTTAAGTAACCCTGGAGTATGGAGGGTAGAGGTAAGGAGTATCATCTCATATAGGAGAAAATTTGAAAAAGTGTCCAGCGTATGCTATAAATAACAGTTCAAAAACCTTTCAGAATGGCGCTGGTGTTGACAAAGGGTATGATATGAATCATACCCTTTATATAACCTTAAAGAATTATTAGGAGAAAACGTGTAGCTAGAGTGATTTTATTTCGTGAACTGTGAATAGTACTTTTATGGATTTTTTATCATTTAATTTTATGAAAAAGTATGTGAATAACAAAACAGTTATGGGTAAAATTTGTGTTCCTTGTTTATTTCTCAATCCTACTCTAATAATATTTGGCGCTTCCTTTAAAATTTAACCTGATGCTAATGTGGCGCCACCCTAATTTAATATATTTCGACGTACACTTTTTTCTCACCTCTACCCTCCATATCCTGGAGACCACGAAGTATCTCCATCTCACGAAACTTAGATAAGAAGGAGAACTATCGCAATTTGTCATAAATTGTGTCCCCTAAAAAAGTTACAAAATAACAATATTTATTCCTGCCACTAGGGCGGCATGGTGATCACTTCGATCTTAGTGACGTTACAGAAAACTGTTGAGCATTGCGTATTTTTAAACATATATGTGGATAAATATTTTTTAACTGAGTTCAACTTTTTTACATTTAAAAAAAAATAAAAATAGTATTGTTAAAGATGGTGAAAAAGTGTGCTATAAAAAATTGTTTTAGTGGCTCTTCAGTTGAAAGGAAATTAAAATCGAAGTTAAATCTACGACAAACAGCTTTATTTAAAGTACCAAAGGTAAGATAACTCAACATCTCAGTAAATTTAAATTATTCTTAATAAATAAAATTGATTACAAAATATGATTCAATTGATCTTCATTTAATGCTCTTTTAATATAATGACTGTAGTATATTATCTTAATACAAACTTGACGAGTATTTGAAAATCGACGTATAAAATTGCCATATGAAATAAATAATATATAATAAAATGTATATGAATAAACAATGCTTATTAAAAAGTTTATAAAAAAGTAAAGTAATTACTTATGATATTTAAGGTAGCCTATGAACAATATATTATCAGTTAAAAAAAAATTATTTGTATAACAAAAATGAAAATTTGTAGCAGCTTAATATTACGTATAGTATAATATCAATTTGAATGAAAATAATTGAATTATTTCGATGTGATTAGTAAATTTCAACGTTGATATATACATTAATTAATAATTACAATAATTTTTATTGTTTTATGCAAACTAGGACCCCGAAATGTTAAAACTTTGGAGCTCAGCAATATCTCAACAACTTTGTCACAATCATTTTATCTGCGAGTTGCATTTTAATAGTGACAATATTCTTAAAAATTATGAAAAAATAAAGTTGCAAAATGGCGAAGTTTTTGAACTTTCAAGATCTAGATTTGCTTTAAAAAAGGATGCAATTCCAATACTGTCAGATGTTGTCACTAATGGTGATACAACTTCATCAAATCATTTTGATACCAATAATCACTGTACTGATGAAGAGTATTTGCACGAAACAAGAAATGGAAGCGATTTGTCCGAGTTAGATCAAAAATTTGCCAGCTCTGCGTTGGTGGATGAATTAAGTAATGATGCTCACTCTACAGAAAATTTGAGTGAAGAATTCGAAGAGAAAATATCGATTGAAAATAATTTTATTTTGCCAAATCATGACAATTCTGCACCATTTTCACTAGCTGGGATATTGCAACTATTGAAAGACCATGGAGTGCCCCAAAATTGGTGTTGGCCAAAACAATCGGAATCAAAGCCAGATGTAATTTTATATTACGTTGACGATTATTTGGAGAAACTAAAATTATCAATCAAAATTGATGATGATTTGTCAGTACAGGTATTTCAAGTTAATTCTAAGTATGTGTTTGACCACAAGCTATGATTTCATTTGTCGCTATTTAAATTGTTTTTTTTATAGGTAACTATCTTGGCAACGGGAGTTTCTATTAATTTTAATTATTCAATAATATCGGCAGCATCATTTTGGAATATGTTACGAGAAATAGAAATTTCTCAGTTCTGTAGTGGCACTGGAGTTGACGAAAGGTTTGTCTCTTTTACTTCTTTTTACTTTTAAAATTAATAATTTCAAATACACCAAGTTCTTATAAAAAAAACTAATCTTAAACGTATCTTATTGTCGTCATTTTTGTCACTTACAAGTTGTAAGTTACAACTGAAAAAATTAATATATTAACCCTTTCGCTACGGACGAATTCTACGGCTCGCTACTTCCGCGGGACGGGCCGCTGCGGCACAAGTGTGCATTTGCGAAAGAATTAAAGTCGCCTGCCGAACGTTCAGAATCGCTGCATCTTATTCGGAGTGACTGTAGTCGTTCGTTGAAAGGAAAGGGTTACCAAATTATTAAATAACAAATTATCACATAATATATTGTTTTCAATTATCACATAATGCGAACAAAAAATATAATAATGTAGGGAAATCAATTGTTCTGTATCCGGCTAAGGATATCTAATTCCCCCGTGTTGCCGACACTACTTGAGATATAAAAGATACTCTTTATTCTCACAAATTATTGCTTATTACAATTACAATTACCCTTACAATAACAATTACAATAACGCTTCGCAACTTTTCGCACTCACTCAGACCTCACAGAATCACTACTCACTCGCTATTCTCTACTCACTATTCTCACTCGCTCTCGTCACTCGGTTCTCTCCACGCTACTCTCTCGGAAAAAAAAACAACAACCCCTGATGCGTGACCGTCCTCTCCTTATGAGGTTTCTCCCCCACCCCGCATGTTCCAAACGCACCCGGACCTTTGGACCCACACCGACTAACACACACAACATGTCGAACCTTTGGACCCACACCGACCTACACACACAACCTCTCGGACCTTTGGACTCACACAGATTTACACACACAACCTCTTCGATTTTCAACACACCCCACAATAATAATGTAATTAATATGTTAATAATGTAATTTTGTATGAAACGTTTCGAAACACGGGCATACACAAAGTCCAACGTCGCATATTTTACATTGGTAATGACTTTGTCTTTGCACACCATTTTAAGAACATACAATACACTTTCTTAATGCGCTTTTCGTGTAGTTTTCTTACTAGTATAAATCGCTGGGAAGTGTCTATCAATCAGTCTAAAGGGATATTTATCTTCAGATCTCTGGCCGCTTTGCCTCAAATTCTCTTTATGATATTTTTCTAAAATTTGTCGGATCAATTTGAGGTGAAACGCAGCAATAGAAATATTTTTGTGCGTTTTGTATTTATACAAACAATGTGCATTCCACACGGCAATATCCACTATTTAGTGGATTTAGAAAGGAGTTAGAAAAAAGTACTTTTTATACCACTTCAATGATTTTCTAACGGATTGAATGGAACTAACAATCAATTGTTAACAAAACAAGACATTTGTCGACAGCACCCATTTAAAAATTATAATCCACTATACATTTTGGTTTGCGTATAAATTCGTCAGTTTTATAATTTCTCTTTCCTGTACTTATTAATTCATTAGTGTGGAAAGTGGATAACATGAAAACGTCTTTTTTATCACGCCATTTAATAGCCAGCAAATTATCAGTTGTTCGAAACTCAACCTCGCCTATGTTTAATTTTTTATTCAATACAGGCATTCTTTTACGCCTTTGTTTCACAGTGCCGCACGCATTTGTTGCATTTATATGCAATAAATTAAAAAATGCAGGGTTGCTGTAAAAATTGTCCACATACAACGTGTGGCCTTTTCCCAAATAAGGCTTTAAAAGCATCAGAACGATGTTTCCAGTTTTGCCAATTTCTGATGTGTCCTCTGTTATGCATGTTTCACTACCTGCATATATATTTACATCCAGTACGTAGCCTGTTTTGCAGTCGCATAGTGTGTATGTTTTAATGCCAAATCAGCTTCTTTTAGATGATATGTATTGCTTAAATGAGAGTCTACCCTTGAATAATAACAGACTTTCATCTATACATAAGTTTTGAAATGGAGAAAATGAATCTTTAAATGACTTTTGAAGTTTATTGTAAACACTGCTGATTTTATGTAAACGGTCAGAAGATTTTTCATTATGATTTACAAAATGTAACTTTTGCAATATTGTTAAATACCTATATCTAGACATAATATCGGTAAAAGTATCTGATTTTAAAAGTCTGTCCCGCGACCAATACTCGCTAAGTCGTAATTTTTTGTTTCGCGACATAAGCAACGTGCATGCGAGGAAAGAGTATAATTCATTAACAGTTGTCCCAATGTTGTGATTAGATATATTATCATTTACTGTATGTGCCCAGTAGTTATTTGTCTTATCTACTATGAAGTTCACCAGTTCAGATGAAAAAAATATTTCGAAATAATCTAATACTGAAGAGGAGAATTTGATGTCATCTCTCAAGAGTCCGGCATTGGAGGCATTAAATTCGTGAAATTTTAAGTCAACATTCTCAATAGTCCATTGCATGTTATTAGAACTCGATGGAGGTAAAGCATCGACGACATAATCTTCTTCTGATTCGGAGGTACTAAGTACATTTATATTGGGAATGCTCATTACCTTTCTTCTGGCACAATTATTATTTATCTCAATATCACTATCGGAGTCCGATGAATTATCATGGGTGGCATAGCCCTCATTTTCGTTTTCCCTTCTTCTTAGCAAATTTAAATTCATTATCTTTAAGGTATAAAAAAGAAACAAAAAATTAAAAACAAAATGCAATAATGCGAAAAATAAAAAAAAAATAAAAACTCATACTTACTGTGAAAATGTTTCAAACGAGTGAGCCAATTCAAGCAAGCGTACTGCCGAAACGATTCTTTTATACTGATGTTCATATTGCCAGTTAAAAATCTCAGAGTGTAAAACAAATGCTTAACAATTGCGATGGGTTACCATGGAAATTAACATATAAGAATTACATACTCGTGCAAACGCACCCGTACTTAGCGAACGTCAGCCGTTTGGTGACTATAGTCACCGCCCGTACGTAGCGAACGTCAGGCATTTGGTGACAATAGTCACCGCCCGTAGCGAAAGGGTTAAGCTTTAATGTTTTACTATTTTTTTAATAGATGCTCAACCGCATGTGAAGGCATTTTACAATCTGATCAAAAATATAAACGATTTAGAAGAGAAATTAGATGCTTGGCTTGTCGTACATTACGGAATAGGTTATTAATATCTTCAAGAAAAAAGAAAGAAGATGTAAATAATCGTTATATCACAATTAAACGTAAACTTCATGCGAAACAAAAACGTTTACGTCGTCTGTATCAAAAGGTAATAAAAGTTTGAGTAATGTAATCAAATTTTAACAATCTCTTATAATATAGAGGCAACAGTTAAAAGAACAAGTAGAAGAATTAAGAAATCAATGTGCTACGAAGAAAGATAATATTATTGAAGAAGAAATAGTTGATTTACCAGAAGCTCAAAAACAAGCTTTTCGCGCTTGCTTTCAAGTTGCTAAGCTCAAGAATGCAAAACAACGCTGTTATACTATTGAGTAGTGAGTATATGAGTGTCTTTTATGATTCGAATTAAAAATCCTGCAGTCTATGATAAATTATGTGTTCGGTACCAAATCATTGGTAGACGATAACTTATATTTAGTTATTTTTTCTTATATATTCAATTTCCTTTGAAGAAACCATACCATAAATTTATGGTAGCAAATATCATAAAATACGATAGGTAGCAGGTATAAGGTACTGTTTACCTAAGACATTAAGAAATTCCAAAAGGCCATAAATTCCCAAACTATCTCAATAATCAAAGAAACATATGGTGCGATAAAAACCCGTTAAATCGTGTCGGGCCCTTTGAAGGTTTCTGATTCATATCTAAGCACGTACGATATCATAAAAGGAAATAACATCCTAGATCACGTTTCTCTATGCATTGTTTCCCTTTCCCAAAACATAAGATTTTCCTTCGGGAGATCCTGGTAGGTTAACCCTCCTACTATTGGTTAATCAATTGCATTCAACCCCTTCCCTTTCCAAAGGGGTGTAACTAATTCAGGTATAAAAACATGTGAAATCAAGTAAGACTCACTGTTCGTAACGCATACGTTCTGTTCTTAAGGCAGGATTCTACTTTAGTCGCTCGAAAAAATAGGTATTTTTGTCAATTTTTTATTGGAAAACTAAGAAAGATATTGATGTAGGGTTTGTTGTGCTTAATAAATATACTCTTAAAGTACATTAAAATTTTTTTTTATTTATTTTATACGCTCTATATACATTGGAAAGGCCCTTGAACTGAACGCCTAAAAATAGTCTAGCCTTTGCGGTATTGTAAAAATCTTGACATCGGATTATCTGAAATGAAAAACTCGAATATAGTCCAGTCAAAATAGCCCTGAAATCGGGTTTTTGAGCTATACGGCTGAAAAAATATGGAAATTATCAGAAAAATGCGTACAATACTGTGGGCAAAGTAAAAAAGTTCTCAACCACCGGGAAAG
>NW_015149069.1:0-10091 GCF_001465965.1 Polistes dominula | reverse complement strand
CCGTAAACCTCACCATTTGAATGATATTGAAGATTTAAGTTTGATTATTTTAAGACAAATTTCATTTTTGTGTATGAATTTTATAACTCGACAATAAATGACTATTAAAAAGTACACAATACAAATTTTTGTAGGAAATTAACTGCTCTATAAAAATGGTGTCTTATATTTTGGCGATTAAATTAAGCGTTCAAAAGTTATTTAGAGACAGAAATCAGTACACATGAAAGTTTGATAATGATTGCGCATTTTATAATAGTCATTTATTGTCGAGTTATAAAATTCATATACAAAAATGTATATGTCATAAGAATATACAAAAATATATATATATTATTGAATTAATATCACAAATGTCATTATAGATCTATGAAGAAAAGGTATGATTTCATAGGTACATAGTAGGTGAAAATACGTGGTTTATAAAGTTAAGCTTTAGCTATCTTTTAATTAAAACTTCCGGATTCGCCACTAATTTCCTGCTCTACTTTTTCCTTTCCATCAAATACACACACACACACACACACACACACACACACACACACACACACACACACACACACAGAGAGAGAGAGAGAGAGAGAGAGAGAGAGAGAGAGAGAGAGAGAGAGAGATCGCATTTGGTTTTCCAAAAGCAATATTTGATACTATTTGTTCGGAAGCATTACGAATGGAAAGTTGGGCCAAAAGGGGTATAATTTATTTTATGACAATCCTAATAAACTTTGTGCCTGTACTAATATCTTTTTTAATTGGTAACTAACAATAAAATGCTAAATATTGCTATTTTTTACCACATTAATATATATTTTCAAAATCAGCAAATAACAAAATCTACAGCTTCATTAACATTAAGCAACACTAACAATATGTTTAAATTGAGATTCTAAAAACCCATTGATACGCAATTATATTGTAATAGAGATAATAATATTCAGTTGTATGTTGTATGTCATTGCTGCGAGTAGTTTTGTTAAAAAACTAATAAAATGAATAATCATGATATTAAAATCTATTACAGTTTAATTCAACCACTTATCATAGGCTGAAAATACTTTTTTTTGCTGCTTTAAATACTGTAGAATAGTCATTCTATTTTGAGTAATTGATTTAATTGTCTTCAAAGTTTCTATATTTACTTTTTTCTATTTATTATTTTTGCAGGTACTTTATTAATTGATAAAATTTCTTTAAGTGAAGCGATAAAATTAAATACTAAAACGATGGAGTTCAATGGCTTTGTCAATTTAGGTGATTATACTCCTCAGCATTTAATAAATGAAAGAGCTGACTGTGCTCTAGTTTTCATGTATCAACCTTTCTGTGGTTCATGGGTTCAAGTGCTGGGATACTTTTTAAGTAAAACTGCAGTAACGAAAGAGATTTTACATAAACTAATTATCTATTGCATCATTCAATTAGAAAATATGGGTATAAAGGTAGATGTAGTCACTTCAGATGGTGCTCAATGGAACCGTGGCGCATGGAAAATTTTTGGTATTGAAAATCAAAAATTCAGTTGCAATCATCCACATGATACGTCTATGCAACTGTGGTTTATATCTGACTTTCCTTACTTGTTAAAATGCTTTCGCACCAAAATCCTTGAAGAGCCATCTTTTTGGGTAAGATTTAGAAATGTTTCTTGTAATTATCATTACAGTATTATATTATTTTCAGATTCTAGATGGAATGGTCAAAAAAAGTCATCGGGAGGTTTTATTGCAACATGAGCTTCAATTTAGACCCAACTTAAAAGTATCCTATAAATTAACACCGCAACATATAAACCCAGAAAGATATCTGAAAATGAATGTTCGTTTAGCTGAAGAGGTACAATAAGTTTCAAAGATTGAATTTTTTTATTAACATTTTTAAGAAGCTTTTTATCTGAAGAACATGAAGCTTCCAAGCAAGTTAATTATAAATTTTTAATCAAGAAATTAAATTTATTTTAATTTTGAATTTCAATTAGAAAGTAATTGAAAACATGAAAATTATAGAAATACATTTTGTAGTGTCTACTCTCAATGTTGCATTTTTATTACATCACAAAACAAAAATAATATCATAAACCTTAAATAAATATTTCCTTTTAGTTATTTTCAAAGCCTTTAAGAGTTGCCATGATAACGTGGCAAACTGATTGCATTGAATTAAGGGATTGTGGACCTATAGTGAAGTTTATGTAGAAAGAGTTGACAATTTAATTAAGGCGATGTTTTCTCGCACTCCAAAAAACGCTTTAAAACCTCATGAAGAATGCCCGATGAGAAAGGTACGGTATTAATGATAATGCTCATAAAAATAAATTTGAATTTCAGTGAAATTTTGAACAGGCATCGAATCCTTGTATCTAAGCTGCCAATGAGCAAAATAGATATGATTTCTTCCAAATTTATTTTCTCTATCTGAACAAAAGAATAAGTAAAAAAGAAATTGCTGGAGGAAGAAGATTCATACACGCACCTACTCATTGATCTGACACTTCATATCCTTGAAACATCAATTATTCGCGCGCACTATATGTTATGCTGACGCGAATCCGTTTCAAACTAACGTACAGGTTTTAAGTTGCAATTATACGCGAGTTTGTACGGAAAGTCTCTCGACGGTAAATTAATACGGTGCGAGTGGTTTTGTAGTATTCTAAAGGCACTTTTTCATTCAACAATAATTTATTAACTTGAGTCTTGGTGACTATGTTACAATTGTTGATGTGGACTGTATAAATGTATGATGTATAACAGACAATGTGTATTACAGGCAAAAGTACCTAATGGACAGAACGCTTCTTACATTATTTCACGGGTTTTTATATATAAGTTAGTTACACCCCTTTGGAGAGAGAAGAACCTAAATGGGACTTATTGGTCAATAGTAGGAGGGTCCACCTACCAGGATCTCCCGAAGGAAAATCTTATGTTTCTGGGAAAGGGAAACAATGCATAAAGAAACGTGATCTAGAATATCGGAATGTATGTTTCTTTGATCATTGAGATAGTTTGGGAATTTATGGCTCTTTGGAATTTCTTAATATTTAGGTAATAATCTCTGCTGCCTATCGTATTTCATGATATTTTAATTCATAGACTTATAGCAGAATCTGTTTCACAGAAATTGAATATTATAAAAAATAACAAATATAAAGTTTATCGTCTACAAAAGATTTGGTACTGAACATCAATAATACCAGACTAAGCTCAGCGTATATGATGTTTTCATGTTTAATTTTCCATTGATGAAGTATCTATTTGTATACTAACAAATATTTGTCATGTTAATTCATTTTGATAGATGTTACATATAATTAACCCTTTGCACTCCGCACGACTCTCGACGCTGGGTAGCAGTAACTCCGCGCAACTTCGCGACAGAAACGGCACATATACAGACCCACGTATTATTTAGTATAACTTTAGAACCAAGTAACGGATTCTAATGATATTAGACTTATATTAATCGGTAGACATAAAGGAACATATTTTTGCAAAAAAAAAAATCAATATTTTTTATAATTTTTTACAGTATGATAAAGCTAAAAACACTTCCCAATATGCATTGCAGGATTATTTACGCATGTTTTACAATAATAATTTGTTAGATGTCTGCCACCAGGTATTTTCCTTTTGGAACAGACAATGCAATCTTGTCTTTTTTGTCTTTTTTGTCTTTTATCAGGAATATGTAGTTTATTATCTAATCTATTTTCCGCAGAAGATATGGATGGACGCGTTCTCGATTCACGAAAATCACCTCTTAGCTGTTTAATGAGTGCCTTGATAAATTTGTAGTGTTTCATTCGTTTTTGATTATTTGTTCCCTTTGAGATGCGGTAAATTATGTATGAATTAATCACACACATCACCATTTCAAAAAAAAATAACTTCCTCCACCATTTCATAGGTTTTCGTAGAAAACAATACATCGAAGCGTATTGATCCGCACGATCCACAAAACCCATGTTTGTTGTATATCCTAATATCATTTCAGGCTTATTGACTGTTACAACATGTCCACCACGTAATATTCTGTGGATAGATTTCATATTTGTGCTGTAGTAATTAGTCAGAATTGTGATAATCCTTTTGTCTTTCCACGAAAGAAGCGTAGTGCTATTCTTTCTATACGCAACTGTATTTCTTGTTAAAAATTTTGGTTTTTTTATTTCTTTAGGTACGCCTTTTTGGTTAACTTTTATGGTGCCAGTAAGATGACAATTCATCTTTCTGCTAATATAATGCTGGTGTAGTACCTATCAGTATACATGTGGTATCCTTTTGAATTAGGAATTCTGTCTAACAACTTCTGATATAAGTGTAGTGGAATCCTGGTGATTACTGGAAGATCAGGTCGGGAAATATCGTCGGACGTTATCCTGCCATAATAGGGAAGTAATGTAAATAAATATCCAGTTTTTGAATCCGCTAGCACATATATTCGTATACCCCATTTCGTTGGCTTATTCGGATTATAGGTAATAAATGATATTTTGCCTTTGAATTTCACAACAGATTCATTCACTGTGACTGCTTCATACGGTATGAAATATTGTCTAAACTTAGTATCTATACATTCTAAATAATTGCTGACCTTTCAGATATGAGTTTTAAGTGTCGCATTCTTTTTTGTAGGTTTCGTTAAATGAAGCATCCAAAATATTTGCATAAATCTAGCCCCAGTAAATGTTTCCGAAAAGAAATCAATTTTACTAGTGGAAGCAGTAGACCAGTATTCTTGAATATGTAGCAGTTGAATCAATCCCATATTTAGAATAACAGCAATAATAGCTAAAAATTCTTCTTTAGTAATATCATGCCACTTATGCCAAGTTGATTTCTGTGAAAGTTGTTTCTTTCTAATTTCTTTCTTGCATAATTGTTCGTTTCTTTTATTATGCTGTACATTAATTCATCTGTAAAGTATAATGTGAAATAATCTATGGGTTCTTTCACATTATTTGGTAGTTGTGGTCCAGCTATTTCGTTATGTAAGTCAAAATTTATCGTTTTTGGAGAAAAATCTGATTCAGTGACGTCTTCCCACTCTTCACTTGATGATATACTATCATTTAGAGGTGTGTTTTCTTCCGTATCAATTTCATCGCTATCGATATCTATGAGATTTCTTTTTTGCCTTGGTGGTTGGACGATATCAATATCACTGTTTTCGTCATCTTGTACATTTATTTTTTCTAACAGATCTGAATAAATGTCTATCTGAAGCTCATCTTCACTACTACTTGTATCATGAGAATAATTCGTGTTTGAACGTTTTGCCATTGTTCGAATAAAAAAAATGAATATATATGTGGGATTCCCCTTCTCCTGTTAGTCTTCCTAAAGGATATCTAACAAGTAAAAAAAAGGAAAGAATTCCGCGGTGTTATTAATAGGTTAATGTAGAAAGAAAAACCTCTCTTCACGGATATGCAATATATTTAATATAAAGAAGTAAAAATACAAAGTGATGATAAAACACCTTCTTTGCTCGGCTACTAAACGATGACTACCTCTTGGTTTCTTTTCTTTAATTTACTTCCTTGGGTGACGCTCTTTCTATCGTTATCCGGCTGTTTATATTACATAGTTTATCCTTTGTCTAACTATATCCGATAAGTACTCTCTGGTCCACTCATGCTTAAGTGTTCTAACTCACATTCTCACACTCCACATATATATATATATTAGGGTGGGTCAAAAAAATTAATTATATTTTTTTTACAAGTGCCACGGAAAAATGGGTTGCTAGACACCTTAAAAAAATTCTCACCAAATATGAGCTCTTAATTTTAATAGGAAGATCCTCCGCATCGCAGTTTTTTATTTTTTTCTCAGTCCAATAGGATAAAATTCATACCTCATTATTAATTGATTGTACAGAAAAATGAATACGTAGTTGCTTATATAGCTGGTTACGTTGCTAGAAAGATGCAGAGATTCTCTCAGTGTGATTATTGCTTGGCAAGTTTAGAAGCTGATAAATTATTTGACAGAGTTCGAGTCAAAATAATAATAATAATATAATTCAATTGTTGACATACGCGGAAGATATTGCTTTGTTAGGAGACAATGAAGAGTCATTAATTAATAACGCGAAAATATTAACAGATAATACTAAGGATCTGGGCCTGCGAATAAGCGCGGAAAAAAACAAATATATGGTAACCGATAGAGTTCAGAATAGGCCTAGTACTGGAACTTTGGTCGTACGGGATAAAATTTTGAGCGGGTCAGCAACTTCAGGTATATTTAGGATCGATAATAAACTAGACGAACGAAATTAACGAAGAACTTAAGAAAAGAATCAATTTAGTCAAATCATGTTTTTATTCGGTTAAATAATTACTCAGCTCGCAGATACTGTCTAGGCGATTAAAAATCAGGATATACAGGGCAATCATCCTGCTAGTAGTCCTTTATGGTAGCAAAACGTGRTCGCTTACGTTACGGGACGAAAAGAAATTTAGGGTTTTCGAAAACAAAATTCTTCGTAAAATCTTCGRTGCAAAATGCGATGAGGAAACGGGCGAATAGAGAAAACTCCATAACGTAGTAGTACATCGATTGTACAACAAACCGGACATTATTAACGTCGTAAATTCAYGCCGAGTAAGATGGGCTGGTCACTTGGCGCGCATGGGGGAGGATCTAACGGCGCACAAATTATTGGTCAGTATACCGAACTGGAAAAGATTAATGGGTAGACCCAAACCTAGACGGGAGGATAATATTAGAAGGAACTTAAAAGAAATAGGAACTTAAATAAAATATTCAAACTTGTATAGGTGAGGTCTAGTTATTTTTCAAACATATAAACTATTGTCAAGTATTTATAATTTATATGAATATATTCACTGTTTTATTATACAAGAATTTTTTGTACATAAAAGTTTTATAAATCGTAAATATAAATTTTTTCACAGTTTATTTAATTATTTCCCAGTGAACACAATTACATCAAAATGATGTCAAAATGATTTTGCGCTATGTCAGGATTTACGTAAGATATAAGTCAGATATGAGTCACATGTGACTCATTATTTCACACTTATTGACGTAAGACTTTTACGAAATAAATATGACGTTAAGCTGACTTGACGAAACAAAAGAAAAAAAAGTAATGATTGTTATACATATGTCTAGTTGTCGAATTTCTTACTCGTATATGACGTATAATTTTTTTTTTCCCCCCCGGGATTTGAACTCGGGAACATACGATAACTGGATGGACATTACTAATGGATGGTGATTTGCCTCACTTTTTTTTTTATTTTTTTTATTTTTTTAAAAAAAAGTTTATTTGCTTTATTAAAAATACATTCTTATTTACAGGTGTAACACTTATAACTAGGCAGCAAACAATACTTAAAAACCGGCCTTTAATATCACATGTTTTCAGTTCTTAATGTTTGTCTCCACGTTTGGAGCTACTTACATTGATGCTATCTCTATCTGTACTAATATTGCAGAATTTTATCAAGTGAGTTTAGTTTACCAATAATTGGATCGTTGGGATCAACCACCTGATCGCCAATCTTAACCCATTCTTTGCTTCTTAGCAGTCTGTTAATCTTAGGGAAGAAGGTAGACGCATCTCGATGGTTTATCTGTTTTAGCTGCCCTTCGTAATAGCTGGCCGTCGCCCTATCAAATTCTTTTCTTAATTGCTCTTTAATGCATTTTATGATTACTTTGGTTATTATTATTTCGCTTCTCCATCTGTTTGGGTTGTTCCTTTGCATTTTGTGAAGTGTTTGGATGTACCTTGTTTTGTTCTTCTGCAGTTTTTTTATTTTGGTATTGAGGTATTTGTGTATATTGTTATGAGGCTTGAATTTTGGTACTGTTTGTTCAATGGTTGTCAGTATTGCGTCGTTTAAGTCAGTAATGCTATTATCTATTTCGTCTATGTCTAGGTTTCTGTTGTCTGGGATTTTGCTGGTATAGTTCTTTTGCAGTTTTTTTTTTTTTAATTTGGGCCATTTTGTTGCTTTGTAGTTGTATCTGTGTTTTTTTATGTAGCGAACGCGTATCTACAGTGCATAGCATGTCAGAGAGATTCATCGACATACAAGAACTGAACCTAACCACATTGAAGTACCCAGCAACAGATTCAACCATCTACATATTGACATAATATTCCTGCCAAACGTTCGAGGATACCAATACTGCCTCACAATGATTGACAGATTTTCAAGATGGCCAGCTGCGGTACCGATAAAAGACATGTCAGCGGACACAGTCGCAACAGCATTATTCAACGAGTGGATATCCCACTACGGAACTCCAATCACCATAACGTCGGATCAAGGCACACAATTCGAATCAGCTCTTTTCCAATCTCTCGTCTATCTCGTAGGTGCCAAGAAAACAAGAACGACTCCTTTTCATCCTCAATCAAACGGCATCGTCGAGCGCATGCATAGAACCTTAAAAGCCGCTTTAATGTGCTCTCCAAAACCTTGGCTCGACATCTTACCCGTGGTACTACTCGGACTTCGAACTTCATTCAAGGAGGATATCCAAGCCACTCCGGCAGAAATGTTATACAGAACATGCTTAAGAGTACCCGGAGAATTTTTCATTTCGACCGATCAACCTCTCGACTCACAGATCTTCGTGGAAAAGCATCGAGAATACATGCGGGCATACGACCAACGCCTACCGCACACCACTCCAAAGCAAAAGTATTCATACTCAAGGATCTAAACACCTGCACGCATGTGTGGTTACGCTGTGACCACGTAAAGGCACCGTTAGAAGTGCCTTATCAAGGTCCATACAAGGTGATCGACAGAATCTCCGATAAACTCTACAAAATACTAGTAGAAGGTGAAGAAAAAAACGTCTCAATCGAAAGACTGAAGCCTTGCTACATTAACAAGACTGATCTCGACAACGTCGAAGACCAACAATTAGTACCTGAGAAGATGAAACCACATCATTGGGGATCTTTAATGGATATACCAAAGAAAACGTACAAACGCACCATGACTTTTAAGCTTCCCGCGCAAAGTCACTTGGGGGGGAGTAGTTGTAGCGGACGCGTATCTACAGTTACGCCTCTACAGACCGCTTATACAACTATACCTCAAATGATAAAACAGACCAACAACACATAAAACAAAGAGAACAATAAAGAATGGCATTATACACGCTACACGACACACAACGCATTGCATCCACCACGTGTTCCTAAAACCTATTTCAACTAGTTGTTATACCTATTTTGATACCGTTTTATTAATAAAGTTTTCTATACACGTTAACCACGTTATATTTTTTCATTGACGCGTTCACGCCATTGTTGTCGGCCGACGTCATTAGGATGTCCGTTCGCCAACAAGGTTTTTATTCTCCGACTATAGATGAATATATATATAAAAGAAATGTGAAGTAAAAATGGCCACGTCACTTAACACATTGCGTACGGCGCTCTGCACGTTCAACACGCCGTCAACGCCCGCACATTTTCGAACGCTTCAGAAGCATGCTTGGCAAGCAATAGGAAGCGGATACACACATTTCTAATTTGCATTTGGTATTATATTCACATAAATTATTCTTAAATATTACTACATATATATAGTTAATACATTTATTTATTTTATAAGATTTTTTACATTTGAACTATAATATTATTTATTTTACAAACTTGAATAATGCTTTAGAGTGTGGTATCTGGTAAAGCATACTCCTTTGTGCAATGCTGTTCGGCATAATTTGCAACAGTATCTTGTTTCGCTCCTTTTTCCATTGGACGAACAAACTTTACATTGTTTGGTTGGGAACTTCTTCTTGCCTTTACTCGTCATTGGTTCCAGTACGTGCTGTTTCATATTACCAGCGAGTCTACATGGTGGGTCGACACGTAGATGATTTGTTGTATTTGAAATACCTTGTTCTATGTCCATAAATGTATCCGTTGATTTTTCTTCCGTCGTCCATAATTTCATCACAGCAAGTAGAAAATCTTTATATTTCATTTTTTCATCATTACACGAATTATAAATCTTGAATGCATTGAACAGGCCGCAGTTGACGAGATATAATACTACCTTTTTAGGCCATTTAATTGTTTTTCTCAAT
>NW_015149068.1:541763-560561 GCF_001465965.1 Polistes dominula | reverse complement strand
CGAAGTGTGGTAGGCTACAGAGTTGAAAAAACATTTCTAGACAATATCTTTATTAGATCTTTCATTGCATTTTACCAGAACCTTCGTTCAGTCCAGCAGTATTTTCCATATGTTTTTCGTAACGTCTTTATTTCATCTATCCTAAAATGTTTGTTATATAACGCAAGAATGTAGATGAAAACAGGAAATAGAAAACCATACTAACAAAAAAAAATTTATATCTGAGTTTCAAAAAAAGGATTATTTATTTTTACCCTTCTGACGAATTATATTTCCTTTGATAAACATCCTACCATTTTGGTGACTATTTATAACTATCGCATTCAGCATTCCGTTTTTATTGCTAGAATTGTGAAAAGTGCACTTTTTATCAGCTATTCCACTCATAGACCATACCGTTGGCCTTTATTATATATGGTAATAATATTGTAATAAATAAATCCTACAATTATCTTACTCTTAAAACTGTCCATTCGTCCCATTCTCTCGTTTATTTTTCATTTTACTAATCACTTATAGCCGTAAAAAAAAAAAACAAATAAATAAGTCATTTAAAATTTTATAATTATACAGATAAGAAAATGATATCTATTATTATAAAAAAAAATCGTTATTAGTAATTTTTAATGTTTCTGTATTTTTTTTTCTAGGTCCTGAGAACAGCGATGGCTTATTTTTCAGTCTTACGAACGTTTGTATGAACAAGAAAAAATATGTTTTAATACTTCACATTTAATATATCTTATAGAAAATAATTTATCACGTTATCGCTGGCGCTGTAATTAATGTTTCTCGTCACTAAGCGGATGCGCTTAAAGCTTTCTGTTTTATCGGAAGGCCGATTATTTAATTAGATTAAAGTTATTTTTATAAAATGATATTAAATTTATTATAATTTTTATTAAAAAGTAAATGTTTTTCATTAATATAAAATATAAATTTACATTATTTTAATTTTAAACTATGTAGCAACTTTTTTTACTTAACGATTTAAATTTTCTTAATAGTATCATAATCAAATGTGAGCTACTGGTGGTACGCGCCGCTTGATGAGGCAGAAATGTGTGAGCAACCAGTGGTACACGCCGGCTTGAATGTGTTAAATATTGTATAAGAAACTCGAAAAAATTATAATTAAATGGTTTATTATGTCACCTAAAATAAATAATGTAGAAAAGTTGATCTGCAAAACTTTAAATTTATTTCTATAATGTTTTAACGAAGAAACCTCTTAGAAAATGCTTTTCTACGTCACTGTATTATTTATAACGACTGTTTTATAACTTTATAGACCTATAATTTCAAAGCTATAAACCGATTCCCATAATTGAATTTTATGAGAAGCTCTGAAACAAGAGCTAGTAAACTATAAAGCTTTTTGTCAAAGGAAATGGAAAGTGTACTGGCAATGCAAAAATTTTACGCATAAAGAATTCTTCTTACGTCATCAAAAAAGGAAAGTAACTTATCTACTCGTTGAAATTAAGATCATGGTGTAATTGAAAAATAGTAACAATTTCTTTTCTATATTAAAACTTTTCTTCTGTTTTTCTTTTACATTGAATAATTGTAAATTGTAAAATTGAGATATTATTAATCTCCTAAATTTATGCTTTATCTTTTACTTACTTCATTACTTCCTTACGTCCTTACTTCCATGCTTCTTTACTGAAGTTTATATGTTAGAAATATAATGTCTTCCAAGCAAAAATAGGACACGTAGCTTTCCTTACTTTGATTTTATATCTTTAATTCGAAGAAAAAATATCATCTACCTGAGTTTCAAAAAAGAATATATTATATTTACTTAGGTTAGGTTAGGACGGCATAACTTTCTGTGGACGAGCATTCTACAAGTTTTGTTTCTATTTATGGCTATCGAATTCGGCATCCCATCTTGATGGATAGAATATTTAAAATGTTAGTTTTTTTCAGTTCCTTTTCATGATAACAGAATTATAAAAAATAGGGAAGGTCCATTGAAATTCGATCTATATTTATAATCTTTATTGTCGATGCGATAATATTCAAGTATATAGTTTTTTAAAGAATATGGATATGTTTTTATCGTTTCTCCCCACTTCTTAAACCTTTGCAATGGAAACCGTACTTTGTCTATTACAAAAAAAAGATTTTCCTATTTCTTTACTGGACGTCTACGACGATACAGCTTAAACAATCTGTGAAAAAATAACATAACAAGCGACTAAGAGTTGACGAAATTCGACAAAAAAAGCTAAGTACCACACTATCATTTATATTTATTATAAATAAGACTTCGTCTTTGCATTTGCATACAGGCGAAATCAAGGTAAGGTAAGTTACGTGTCCTATTTTGGCTTAGACGACATTATATTTCTAATATATAAACAAGGATTTTTTAGGAAGTGAAGCTTTCTTTAATGAACAAATAAGGTTTTATTAAACCATCTATTAGGTTCGATCACATGTTTTATTTCTCATTTTAATTGCTCCCATATTCCCTTCATCATAGCTTTTCGTTTAGGCTAGAAAACTTTATTTTTTATATATCTGTTTAACAATATAAAAAATGCCGCAAACTAAAGACAAAAAGTGTAAAATTAGGCAGAAAAACACGATAAGGAAGATTCCAAAGAGTTCAACGGAACGTGCTCGTGTATTTCATGCATGCCAAAAAGCAATATTGAATGTGCAGAATAATAATTCTAATGTGCGTATTAATGCGTCTACTGTTAGAAATAGTGAAAACGATCATCGTAAGCATTTAAATATCTTCTAATCAATATATTTCTTTATTATTTTTTATTGATCATAGATCACATACCTAATTGACATACGTCATGTTTAAAGCATTAATTTTTATTCTTAAGTAAGGTGATTCTTTAGTTAATATTATTAATTTTTTTTTAGGTATTTCTCAAGTTATTAAAAATTGTGATATAACGTATTCACAATTTCTAAGAAAAAAACTTGCCTATGATGTATTTCGCGACAAATTTTTGAATAATATGTTCGGTTATGCATGCTCCGTCTGCGATCGTTTATGGTTTCACAATGATTTAAAATCACCACGAGCAGAACATGAAGAACTCTTACTTATAATAATTGAAAATTTTAACGCAATTAATGATATTTTACTGTTCAACACGTGTTACCAATCAATAGAGAAGAAAGTTATTCCAACAATGTCCACACAGAACGGTTTCAAATACCAATATATACATGCGTCTTTGCCACCACTTGATTTAATTTCCGAAAGACTTGTCTCTCCGCAAATTCCATTTATGCAAATTAGACGGTTGAGACACATCCACGGCCAATACGGAGTTTATGATCAAATGAATAACGTACCAGTCGAGGTGGACAATATAGTGAGACATTTACCTCGCAATATTGATGATGACCATTGCATTAACGTTCATATAAAAAAAAATTCACAGATTAAGCTACTTAGTAGAAATGATTAATAAAAGAACAATTTGTGCATGGCTTCAGTACTTGATTAAAACTCCACTTTATGAATTCTACGATATTAAAGTAGATGACAGCATTTCCAACTATGATCATAATATTGATGAAATTCATCGAGAAGACGTAAGCAAAGATATACCGATCAAAGAGAGTCTAATATCACAACAACAGACTCTGATGTGGAATGATCAGGAATAATTACGGATTGCACCTGGACAGTTTAATCTTCCACGAAGTATTATTTTTGATGAACAGGCTGAAGTACTTTCTTTTAGTACTTTCCATTGATTTATTTAGGCTATTTCGAAAAATTCAGAGACGGAATAAATGAAACACCATTCACAATAGCGACTAGTGAATTATGAAGATCAGACCGTCGTTGAGTTAATCCGTATCATTTATTATACGTTGCTATGAAAATAATGAGAATAACAGTTCGTGATTCATCTACTATTGCATTCAAGCATGTGAGAAAAAATACGAATATTACACAGCAGCAGATTGAATCAGACGAGTATATTACTAATTGCATCGAAAGTAATTTAGTCTTCCTACGATCAATATCTATTTTTGTTTGGTATTGGAACGAACGAAAAAGAGATACTTTTGCGATTATTCGACAATTGGGAAAGCCTACAATGTTTCTTACTTTAAGTGCTAATGAAATCGGATGGAATAATTAACTACAATTACTGTACAAGTTAAAAAATAGGGGAGCTAAAATTTTCGCAGTAGCAGCTGCGGCATTGGAATATATATCTAAGACTACACTTGTCAATGAAGATGCTGCGACTTGTGCTATATATTTCAATAAAAAAGTCAATGTATTATTGAGTATTCTACAATCGAAGAGATATAGTCAATTTGGGAATTATCATGTTGTCAATTATTTTAAACCAATTGAATTCCAACATAGTGCTAGTCCTCGTGCACACATTTTATTGTGTCTGAATGATGCTGCAGTAGATGCTTTTGGTGCAGACAAACAAAATGCTATAATGATGATCGATCAATTGATATCTGTTTCTTCAACAGAGGCTTCTGGATATATTCGTTTAACAACTCATAAACATACATTTACTTGCTACAAAAAAATAATGCCAATAAACCTCAGGAATGTCGATTTGATGCTTCATTCATGCCATGTAAATTTAACAAGATATTAAAAACAATAGTAAAAAATCACCGTAGGTATGCTATTTATGCTCAGCGTTATAAACAATTACAAATGAACCTCGAGAACAATGATTACGAAAACATTGAAGCTTTATATGCTAAAAAAAAACATTTCTAATGATGATTACTTTAGTATTCTTGAAGCAGGAATTATTAGACTTAAGAGGTCTACCCTAATTAGAATTTTCAAAAAATCGATTTCTTTTTTTTTACATTTTTCGAAAGTATACATATCTAGAAGTATCATACTAAAATTTTATAAAGATCGGAGCAGTGTTACTGTACTTTTTTGCGACCTTTACCTTACTCCGCTCGGTCAGATACCGCGCGCTCTTTTGTTCACCGAAGAAGCTGCTATTTATCGTCCCTATTGTGGGGGTGGTTTCAGACAGAGAAAGAAATATATATAACTAACTGAAGATGATATAATATAGCTTATTAAATTATGATGATGTGATATTTCATAAATATTATCATAAAATCTCAACTGATAGCAACCCTCAGCATTCGTACTGTTCCGACTCTTGGTGCAAGTACAAGAAAGCTGTGAGAGACAAGACAGTTAAAAGTTTCAAACATCTTCCTGCTCTTGCAAAAGATGTTCAAGAAATTCTAAAACCAATCTACGAAGATTTAACAAAGCAAGAATTACTGGAAAGATGCCTTGGTGGAAACACGCAGAACAACAATGAGTCGTTCAACAACTGCGTTTTTGGGCAATAGCTCCTAAACACGTCTTTAGCGGAAAAATTATTGTTCAAATCGCTTGTCAAACAGCTGCTTGTATTTTCAATGAAGGTTTTTAAACATTTTTGAAAATTATGTCAGTAATGGGAGTCAAAATTGGCCCGAGTGCCATGCACTTTGCTTCTGAACGTGACAGAGAGCGCATACGTGTAGCAAACCGCCGCAGCACTAATGCCTCTAAAGAAGCCAGAACGCAACGCAGAAATGCTATTTGGGATAAAAATGAACGTTATGAAGAAGAGAAAGGTATAATGTATAGTGCAGGTATCGCTGATTAAGAACAGGTAAAATTTTTTCACGATTTTTCCTTGAAAAAAACTTTAAACGCGTTTTTCTCAAAACGACGCTTTCCAAAGCCTTGTTGATAAAATCTCCGAAACTACTAGTCCGATCCCTCTGAAATTTTTACCACATATTCTTTACTATTATAGCTATAGCGAATATTGAGGGTTTTTCTAGGTCTAGGATGTATTGGTGTCCATTTCGCAAGACCGAGTCAAATGTTCGTTCTAGGTCTATTAGACACGCACCTACTACTTCCCCTTTATGTAGATGTTGTAGGTGACAGTTGAGTATGTGTCTCCATTCCATGTTACGAATTTTCTGTCATTGGTTTACAAAGGCATTAGTATCGAGGAAATTAAGAAAGTAGCAGGTTGATCCAAAACTTTAAAGTAGTTGCCGACTTTTATCACCAGCCAATAACTATTCTCAACAATAACTTTGCAGATGTGGTGTTAACACCCAATAAATCTGTGTAATTATATTAGCAATACGTAAAAGCCGTTAGAAGTGTAATGTATTTCATTTTCTTTTTCTTTTTATTCCGTTGTAATCGAATAAACCACTGATACTAAGAGATTGTTGCTCTAAACAGCTACCTTTGTAATCTCAAAGTGCGAGACACGAAGGATAATTGGAAGATCTCACGAGCCCGTCGAAGACAGGCGAAGTTTGATCTCAATTATTCGAGTGTTTCGCACGAAAGATTCCAACCCTAACATTACTAAATGTTACCCCACCCCCTTTCAAAAAAAAAAGAAAAAAATATGAAATACGGTAGCTTAAACTAATGAATAGATAGTAATAGGGCAGCGCTACGATAGTCGAGTGGAGCTCCAGTCACTCGCTTAGCTCTGAAGTGTGGTCTAAGACATGAAAGTAGTGATACTACCTTCGTAATCTCTCGTGCGAGACACTCGAATAATTTAGATCAAACTTCGCCCGCCTTCGGCGGGCTCGTGAGATCTTCCAATTATATAATATTATTATACTATTACTTTTATAAATATATCTGGCTGGCTCTCAAAAAAAATCGAAAATGGCTTAATCGAGTTGATCAGTTTTTTTTTAACTCGTAATCGAATTTTTTTTGCTCAAGTCGTAGTATATGTCTTGTTTGAGGAAAATATTATAGTGGTCCCCAACTTTTTTGAGTTTGAATTGAATATAAAAATTTTTTTAAAATTTGAAAATGAGGGAATGATTTTTAATATGATTCTACAATAATTAAAAACTTTATAATGCACCAATCATTTGTTTTATTACAAAACTATAATAATTAAATAATTTTATTGGACAAATTTAATAATTAAATCCATTAATTATTAAATCCAGTCTTTTACTAAAGCCCCATCATCAGATAATGAAAGAATTTTACCAGGATAGACTTCGCTATTCCATGTTATAAGGACATTGTCACCAACTTTATATCCATAGGTATTTTTTTCAGAAGGAGTAATCTTCGATATCTTCACATTACTTTCTACTTTAACTTCTTTTCTTTTACGTCGCGTTGATACTGCAGGTGTGTCCTTATCCGATACTTCAAAAGTTTTATAGTAACCAAGATGAAAATGTTGGCATTTTCCAACGCAGTCAAAACAAGATAGAGTTCTAAATTCAAGCACATCATTTGAGAACACAAATTGTCTGATTTTTTGAGTACCAGGAAAAGTTGAAATAGACTTACATTTTTTAATCAAGTTATCCGTATTATTGATTTCCGCTGTACTTACCTCAATAAGCATTATTGAGGGACACTTTGAACTTAGAATATTTTAAAAAATTAAAAAATTTTATGAGGGAATGACGATGAGGGAATGACGAAACTAAACAAAATTGCTAAAAACGTAGGAAAATAAACCTTTTTTTCTTACGAGTTGTAAACAGTACTTTATTGCTACCGAAAAAATATAAAAATATGCTATGATTATTAAATAAAAAAATGCTTACCTTTTGATAACATCACATGAGGGAATGACGTTAAAAAATGTAATATTCAAAAAACTTATTGTCAAATTGATTTTAAGAAAACATTCTTTCTTCAATTGTCCATTCTAGAGTATGTTCTCAAAGGCAATGTTGTTAACTACAAAAAAAGTTAAAGTGGGATTTGGTAGGCCTTGGAGTATTGCTCCAATCACACTGTTACAAAACGGTGAGGGAATGATACTTTTTTTAAGGACAAATTTTGAACTATATTTAAAAATATTTCCATTCGCATTTATAAAACTGTGAACTCATATAGGTATAGTCAATACTATCCTATATAAGTAAAAAATATGATAATAAACAATTTGTTAGGAATTTTACGTTTTAAATTAATGATTATCTTCAAATTTAGCGCTTGGAACATAGTGAGGGAATGATTTTCAGGGTTCTTTCTTGGACATATCTTTGTTGTTTATCATATAAAAAATAAATTTGTTTCATAAATTCTGAGATCTAGTACAGTCGTATTATTAAAAAAAAAACTTTTCATAATTGACGATCCTGGATTATAAAAATGATCAAGAACATCAATTTCGATTTTTTTTGAGAACCAGCCATCTACAGTATGTCATATTTTTTTATTGGAAATATAATAGAATGTACGATAAATTGAAGTAAAAACTTCTTTAGAATGGGAGTGATTTGAAAAAATCATGTGCGCAAATCACACGTGTTAGAAGTGAAACCTTTAAATATCTACGTTTCGAGAGAATGAGACGAATGCACAGTTTCAAGAGTAAGATAATTGTAGGATTTATTTATTTTAATATTATTATTCTATATAATAAAGGTCACCGGTATGGTCTCTGGGTGGAATAGCTAATAAAAAGTGCACTTTTTACAATTCAAGCAATAAAAACGGAATGCTGAATGCAATAGTCATTGATAGCACCTAAATCGTAGGATACTTATCGAGGGAAATATAATTCGTCGTAAACTAAGTAAATATAAAATATCCTTTTTGTGAAACATAGGTATTAAATTTATTCGGTTAGTATGGTTTTCTATTTCCCGTTTTCATCTACATTCTTTCGCTATATAATAAACATTTTAGGATAGATGAAATAAAAACGTTACGAAAAACATAGGGAAAATATTGTTGGACTGAACGAATGTTCTGGTAAAATGCAATGAAAGATCTATTAAATATATTCTCTAGAAATATTTTTTCAAATCTGTAGCCTACCACACTTCTAATGCCTAATTCCACACGCCTATTGCCACACTAATATTTTCAAAATTCTATCCATCAAGATGGAATGCTAAATGCGATAGCCATAGATAGAAACAAAAATTGTAGAATATTTGTCGACAGAAAGATACGCCGTCCTAATCCAAGTAAATATAATATATATTTTTTTGAAACTCAGGTAGATGAATTCTTTTTCTTTTACACTTTTCACACTTTCTGTGAATGTGAGATACCTTTATTATGGGTTAACACTCACAAATATTTCTTTTTGTGTTGCAACTAATACCTGAAGATTTTGTAAAAGAAGGGAACAATTCTGGTCGTATTTTTGTCGTTTCATTGGATTTTGAATTACAACGACTTTAATATCTATTTATCATTTCCGTTGTTTTATTTTATAATGTTAAAAATTTTTTTTTAAAATCTATTTTCTATATTTTTTTTCTATATTTGTAAAATAAGTTATATTATTGTATTTTTATTAGAAATATAATAGCAAATAATACTTGTTTGTGTTATATGTCCAATTTCTTCTATTTAAAAGCTTTTCTATTTTATTGAAAAATTAGTATAAATTTCCTAAATACGCAAACATTATAATTAAAAAACATGTCTTTGTATATTTATAAGTATAATATTCTACAATGTTGTTTAATTTCTTTTCTCTGATGTATCTGATAATCATTTCTTTTTTTTTTTTTGTAAAATATTGCAGACAATAAAATTATTATATTCTATATATTTCATAATTGTTAATTATAATATTTTCGAAATAAATAATTTATTATAATTATTCAATAAAAAAGAAACATTTTTACATACAAAAGAAATGACACGTTTAGTACAAAATAATAGAGCACGCACCTTCTTTCTTTATTTCGACCGTCGGTTCGTTTGGACCTTATACTTTTGTCGCATACCTACGTGCTTATCTCTGTTTATTCTTCTACCTTTCTATCGCTCCTACCTACAAAACATTTCGAGTATCGAAATAATATGTGTCCGCTCTTTGTAGTATGCAATCGAACACATACACACACATATACAACCTGGAGCGATAACTACGAAGCATAGCATAAAGAGGAGACCAAGAATAGGAAAAACTGTATGGCTATATTTCGTCTCATTCTCTCGCAGGCTAAATCCTATATGTTTGTCTCTTTTTCTCTTATTATTTAGTATAGCAGCCGTTTCATAGCTTCGTTACATAGCTTTGTTACATAGCTTTGTTACATATCTCCGTTTCCGTTTATTTACTTTTCAGATCACTCCCATTCTAAAGAAGTTTTCACTTCAAAAAACATAAAAAAGATATCATTATAAGAAAACATAAATAGTTATTACCACGCATCGAATTACCGCATCAAACAAAGTTATGAGCGAGAGTCAACTCTCGAATGCAAAGGTTTAATAGAATTTCAGATTATAACGTTCTGATTTGAGCATGATTTGCACTCTATTAGGACCTTGAATAAGTTCTCGCTGTTTTTTACAAAATAAAAACTTTATTTATAATATAGGGAACAAAAACGTTTTATTGAAAGTACTGCTTATCACTAGAGATTACTTTCTCACATCTTTCTGGCAGTATATGAATTCTGCGTTGGAAAAACGACACGTCTTTTAAGATCCAAGAATCGACCCATTTTTTAGCTTCTTCGTAAGAATGAAAACGGTGGTCAGCTAAGCCATGTGCCATCGAACGGAATAGGTGAAAATCGGAAGGGGCTATGTCAGGTGAATACGGCAGGTGGGGTAGAACTTCTCATCGAAGCGTTTCCAGGTAGGTTTTCACTGGTTTTGTAACATGAAGCCGGGCGTTGTCATGTAACAAAATCACTTTGTCGTGTCTTTTCTCGTATAGCGGCCGTTTTTCTTTTAGGGCTCGACTCAAACGCATCAATTGAAGTCGATAGCGATCCACCGTGATAGTCTCATTCGGTTTGAGCAGCTCATAATAAATTACACCCTGCTGATTCCACCCAATACAGAGAAGAAGCTTTAAACCATGGATATTTGGTTTTGCGGATGATGTTGATGCATGGTCAGGCTTACCCCATGATTTTCTACGCTTGGATTATCATAGTGTACTCATTTTTCATCGCTAGTCACGATACGGTGCAAAAAAACCTTTTCTTTTCTGTCGTTGAAGCAGTAGTTCACACGTGACAAAACGCCGTACGATGTCTCTTGGCTTCAATTCATATGGCACCCAATGTCCTTGCTTCTGGATCATTCCTAACATTTTTAAACGTTTTGAAACCATTGACTTATCAACTTGTAATATTTTTCAAAATTCTGCTAGCGTCTGAGATCGGTCTTCATCGAGTAATTCCTCTAATTCTCTGTCTTGAAATTTTTTTGGTGCGCCAGAACGTTCTTTATCCTCAAGTTCAAAATCATTATTTTTGAAGCGTCGAAACCAGTCCCTGCATGTCGTATACGACAGAGCACTGTCACCATAGTCTCAACAAGAATTCTATGTGCTTTAGCTGCCGATTTCTTTTGAATAAAGTAGTGCAATAAAATTCCCCGCAAATACACTTTAGTTCGCACAAAAGTAGACATTCTCAAAACTACTAAAAAATTACTTTGTTTACACTCAAGTGAACTATCATACACTAAAATTTTACGTTAGATACAGTACTTCCTTGCAAGTGCGTTACCATTCGAAATTTCAAGCACGGAGTACTGCTATTGCCATCTTAGATGAAACAGCGAGAACTTATTCAAGGTCCTAATAATACAATTATTTTATCTCTCCTGTGCAGTGATGACTCACCGAGTAAAATTTTTATTTAACGAAACAAAATATTCAAAATATTTAATATTTAAATTACGGTAAAAGATATGTAATGTTTAAAACAATCTACACATATTTAAGTAATTATAAGTACAGGTTGCCATTCTACAACGCATTTTCTTATAACACGGTTTCGCTATAACACGATTCGTAAATTGCGGGAAATCTTCCTACAACACGGTATCCTATAACACGATTTCCTTACAAAAAACCTTTGTACAACACTGTACTTCTACAGCCGCGGCGAAGCTTGCTATCTTAAAGATACAGTGATGCTGAAAGTATTTCTTTTCATCTCCATAACTTAAAAACAAAAGTCTCATACAACACGGTTTCAAAAAACACGGCATTTTCTAAGAAACTATCTACCATGTTATAGGAGGCTTACCTGTATATACAGGGTGATCTGTAACTGGTCGTAAAAGCGAAAAGGGAGTGATTCTACATAAATAATAAATCGAAAATAAAAAATAATAATTTGTCGTTTGAGGCGTTGTTTTCGAGAAAATCGACTTTGAATTTTCGCAAAGTATAACTTTTCGTTAGAACGCGTCAGTCACCCGTGACTGTCGTTCAACTATTTTTTCAATACAAAGTAACGCCTGTGGCCTGACGGGAATTTCCCTAAGTATTCGGGTGGAGCTCAACACCGTTTGAATGCCACGCGTCTTGGCTGTTTTCCCGTCCAAAAATACCAGGCGGCGCGATAGCGCTTGTTAAAACAGGCCCATAGACTACATACAGGCTCATGCTAAAAAATCGATGGGTCATTTGACCCTTTAGGAGACCTATTTGGAAAGATGGAGGGGCATAAAATAATAACATTCAGCACTATGCCATCACTTTTAAGCTGTCCAACTGAGTGCAGGTGAGAATTCAAAAGCATAGGTAAAGGAGGTACATTTTGGTCATATATTTTTGTACGGCATTCATACCACCGATAGATTTATCAAAAATAATTAAAAAACACGTAGTGCCGTACAAAAATAGTGCGCCACAAAGTCGGAAAAAATATTTGAATTTCCTGCGATTTCTGGGTCAATTTGGTAATTTGATTTTGTACGGCGTCGGTTCCATTCAATTTCAATACCTCTTCTAATTCATTATTTCGCAACGCTGTAAAAAAATCATGCGACATGGCTGAAAAATCGAGGGTTGCAACCTCCCCCTTTTCATTGGTCCTGAGGGAATAATTTAAAAAAATACGGCATCGGTTTCAAAACATTACTTTACACTCAAAAGTACTAATAAAAATAATGCCGTCTAAAAGTTTTTGTTTATTTACATGTATATTAATAATTAACTAATTTTAATCGTATATTTGATTTTTACAGCTATAAAATCATTTGACCCTGTACCAACTTTTTTTTTAACATGATATTGCTAAATACAATTGTTATATATTATTGCTGTTCAAAAAAAACTGCTTTAAAAAATATATAGAGAAAAACAAAAAATGATATTTTTTACCCAGTGAACACACCAACGTAACAGTGATATTACACTTAGAGAACATGTAAAATAACAAATGTAATGTAAATTTTACATTCTTGTGATACAAATTGTTATGTAAATGGGACATCAGATTTGTGACGTAAATATGCTATTAAAATTACATACATGTTACATACCGAGTGATATCACATTAGTAACCTTAGAGTGATGTTATATTTATATAACATAGTTACGTTAGCTTTACATTCTAGATATAACGTCCCTATTACATACCTAAGTTAACTTATAAATAACATAACCGGTGTGACTCAGTTTTATCATCACATTTACATCACAATGTAATATTTCAATTCTGTTCATATTGTTACAGAACACCTATATAAAATAGTTATATTTTTTTTACTTTAGAATTTTATGTCAAATTTATGTTAAAAAAGTAACTTTGAAATTATATAATGCGTTGTAACTGCATTGCTTTATACTGCATTTTGCATAATGCATCAATATTTGAATAGGAATATTTTTTGACAGAATTAAATTCCTTATAAGTATATATTTTCAGTGCATTAAATAAATATGTCTAATGTTTAGTGTACCACCGGTGGTACACGTGGCACGGAACGTGTTAATTATAATTTATATTAATAATTTATGTTATATTTTATTATTTAATATTATTTATTAATTATAATTAATAATATTATTAATTATATATGTATTATTAATATAATGTGAATTAAAACAAGTTCTCATGGCTCAGTGAGGCAAATCACCAACCAGTAATCGTATATTCCCGAGTTTAAATCCCGGGGAAAAAAAAGTAAAATAAAAAAAAAACTGAAAATAAAAGAAAACAATTACATAACCTCAACAACGATTTTCGATTTTTTTTTTATATGTAACGTCACATTGTTACGTAAATGAGTGTGAAATTGTGCGTCACATGTGAGTCACCTGTGACCCGTATGTTATTTTAAGGTTTACGTAACCTAAAATTTTGGTTCTGTAAATGTGACGTCTCGGTTACATTGGTGTGTTCACTGGGTAATATCTTTTAATAGTTTAAATTATCGTACATTAATAAAATGAAGCAATGTTTTGAAATATTATTGTTGTTTTAAATAGTTTTTGGGTAAATGAATGAAGAAAAAATGATGCCGTACATTGTAATGCAGACCATATTGTTTGGCAGATAAAAATAACACTACTATTCCAGGGGTACTTTATGTCATCTGATATTGTACGGCATTAACATGTTTTTGAAGGGAACAATTAACAATATGTAAAAATCATTATGCCGTTTATTTAAAGTGAGACATTGTGAATATTATATCCAGAAAATAAAAACTATCAAACTCAGTATTAACAATTGTTATGGCCGAAATTCCTCAACTAAGAGTCCTCTGGCAATTTGTTTATGCTATGAAGTGGAGAATAAAGGGTTAGGTTAAGGTGTAAAATAAAACACGTGATTGAGCCAACCAAAGAAACAATGTCTTTTTTATTGGCTCGTCAGGGAAAAGCCTTGCGGCATAAAAACCCTGGATGTTACTTGATTATACAATAAGAATGCACCACATGGTGTTACCACGAGGGAAAATACCGTCGATGTGAAATATATATATATTGGAAAGATCTCACCTCTCGCACTCCGCAAATATAGCGATCACAACCTTAAAGGTTGTGATGTTGAATGGGTTCACTTTCACGAGTCTTGAAGATTAGGATATTCTCTTCGTTGTCCTTTGTGAATTCTTAAAGCCTCTATAATCCCTCAAGATGTGTAGTCGTAGGCGTCCGGTGAAGAATAGAAAGAATGCCCCTTTGTACTGGCCCAGCAGGACGTACGTACTAGGGCTATGAGAAGTGGGGATGCGAGAGGCGGGGGTAGCTAGAGAAGCGCTTCGATAGTTACTGGTGGTTGATCGATGCTCACAGTAAGTATCGATCTAGAATCCTAATCGATGGAAGCGGATGCGCGCGAGTTTCGAATACTGCTAATCACCGTACGATCCTTTCGGATCGTACAACAATTTTCTATAATTTTTGATGCTATATACTTCAAACATTGTTATAATTTGTTTATATAGGAAATATTAATAAAAAATAAAAAGTACTACAATTTTATTGAATAATTTCACATTAGTTGAATGAAAAGTAAAAGTAAAATTTTTATAAAAATGAAAAAAAATTAGTTTTCTCATTTTAATTATAATTCGTCATCAGAATCAGCAACTGAGTCGTCATCGGAATCATCGTCCTCATCGATGTCCGAATTCTCTTCTTCATCATCTTCTCGAACATAAATATGTGTTTTCATTATCAAAGTGTTACGTGCAAATTAAAAATGTAAGGATAAATTTTTTTACCTATAATGTCATCAGCTTCTTCGCCGGATTCCTCATCCGCTTCAGTTACATCACTGACTTTTTCGGGGCATTCCTCGCCGTGAAACCAATCGAAGTCATATCTCTTATCATTTAATATCCATCCACAGTTAATTGGCAACAAAGTTGACGGAGTATTTGTGTAGGCATTACACCAAATTTGTGCTATATACGTCGTTCTTTTCATCTGTTGCTGTAACTCGCGGAAAAAAGGGGGAAACGACGTTGCGTTTGGAAGCAAAATTGGTTTCAACTTTGCAAATTTTTCTAAAATTTTTAAAGGTCTTTTTTTACCCTTTCCGTAAAAAGCGAGATTGAAATCGCACCCCGTACAAGTATGGAATGCAGCCAATGAGGAACAAAGCTTTTTGCCCAAGTCGTTGTAAACAGCACAAATATCAATATTGTTAACGTTGTTTCCCGTTCCAAGTTGCATGCATATTTTACGATCTACATTGAATTGATCTTCGCCTACATGCACAAGAATTTGTTTTATATTTGACAATAATATAATGAGAATATCTGTATCAGAACATTTAATTAAAATGTTAGTATTTTGTCCAACAGCACAAACATGATACACTATTTTCTTATCTGCTTCTTCGTGAGCGCTGCAAGTATACTTTTCTGACACTTCTCTTACGACAGATTCTGACAATTTTCTATACGAATGACACAGTTGATAGTTCAAAAATACTTTTTGTGTAGGCTTAAACAACGAAGCTTTATCTAGTGTAGACCAATCATTATGAGGAATTGAATGAATGCTTGTTTGAATTTAATGTTTTTCAATTCAGCAATGAAATTATATGGGCGTTTCGTTTGAGGTCCTTCTATAACGAAATCGTCATTTCTCAAGTTGTCTCGTATTGAATGCTCGTAATCTTTTATACTCGGTTCCGGCTACGTATCAAAGATCACGTGGACTTCCCTAGCCGCGTGATTTGTGAGATTACAAAGCAAATTGTGACTAATTGCCCCAAAGATAATCGGAATATCTCGAAGAATGTACAGATAAAAAAATTCATCAATTATTACTACATCCAACTCTTTAGGAATACTTTTTTTTATTTGTATTGGGAATGATGTAATACAGTATAACTATGTAATATACACATACACATACATATACATATACACTATGCGTATATATTATATTGTATGTATACTTCGCGTTCGTGCTACGCTCCTAAACACTATTAAAAATGTAAGTTAAAAAACAGACAAGTATTTTAATAAAGAAAACATTCATTTAATAATTAAAATTTACTATTTGATTAACATTTATTTTAAAGGAGTGTTCATTTTACGAAGCAAACAACATAAAATTAAAATTATATATATTTATTATTTTTATTACTTTTTTATGAATATGAACTTTCAGATTTGTACGGCATTGATTTTTTATAGAAAATTGCATTAAATAAAAATAAACTATCTAAATGCCATACAAAAAAATGTCGTACTAAATATCACCCAAAAGTACATTTTTTTGCATGGATTTTTCGGAAATTTTTTTCTCCCTATAGACCCTTGGACCAAAAAAAATGTACAGCATGTGGAAAAATGTTATCTATGCATAAAATACTTTCAAAATAAATTAATTTTATGTTGTCAGATCACCCCTTCAGTACCACTGAAGAGGGGGAGGTTGCAACCCTCGATTTTTCAGCCATGTCGCATGATTTTTTTACAGCGTTGCGAAATAATGAATTAGAAGAGGTATTGAAATTGAATGGAACCGACGCCGTACAAAATCAAATTACCAAATTGACCCAGAAATCGCAGGAAATTCAAATATTTTTTCCGACTTTGTGGCGCACTATTTTTGTACGGCACTACGTGTTTTTTAATTATTTTTGATAAATCTATCGGTGGTATGAATGCCGTACAAAAATATATGACCAAAATGTACCTCCTTTACCTATGCTTTTGAATTCTCACCTGCACTCAGTTGGACAGCTTAAAAGTGATGGCATAGTGCTGAATGTTATTATTTTATGCCCCTCCATATTTCCAATTAGGTCTCCTAAAGGGTCAAATGACCCATCGATTTTTTAGCATGGACCTGTAGTCTAAAGCGCAAAATCGCTCCTTGGCACTCAAACGGTTAATCATGACTCGTTATAACGGATCTCATTGTAGATCATTTTTCCGATTGAAATTATGTTGATAAACACTTTCAATATCACGGAAGTGTTTTTCTACCTATTATCTTACTATCCGACTTTTATCGCAAAACACTATCAGTATCGGCTAGTGTTCGGTATCAAATCCTTTATAGATCATAAATTTTATATTTTGTTATTTTTCCTAATATTCAATTTCTGTTAAACAAAATTCTGCGATAAACCTGTGAAATAGAAAATCATGGAATAACACGTTAAGCGCCACACGAATTCTTATAGACTACAGACCCGACCTAAAAAATCGATGGATCATATGATCCCGCAGGAAACCTTTATTGGACAATAGAAGGGCATAAAATAATAATTTTTAGCACTATGCCGTGACTTGTAAGCTGTCCAACTGAGTGCAGGTGAGAATTAAAAAGCACAAAATAACCGGGTGCTTTTTTATCAAATGATTTTTTATGGCATTCTTACCACCTATAGATACATCGAAAATAATGAGAAAACACGTAGTGCCGTTAAAAATAGTAAGCCACAAAGTCGGAAAAAATTTTTGATTTTCTGACAAAACCCCGGGTCTATTACATYATTTGATTATTAACGGCGTTTGTTTCATACAATTTAAATACCTATTCTAATTGATTATTCCGCAACGCCGTGAAAAAATTATGCAACAAGGGAGAAAAATCCAGGGTTAAAATCCACTTTTTTCCACGAGTCTGGGGGATGATCTGATACTACATAAAATTAATTTATTTTGATAGTATTTTATGCATAGATAACATTTTTCCACATGCCGTAAATTTTTTTTGGTCCAAGGGTTTGTAGGAGGAAAAAAACTTCAGAAAAATCCATGCAAAAAAATGTACTTTTGGGTGATATTTAGTACGACATTTTTTTGTACGGCATTTAGATAGTTTATTTTTATTTAACGCAATCGTCTATATAAAATCAATGCCGTACAAATCTGTTAGTTCATATTCATAAAAAAGTAATAAAAATAATAAATATATATAATTTTAATTTTATATTATTTGCTTCGTAAAATGAACTCTACTTTAAAATAATATTAATCAAATTATAAATATTATTTATTAAATGAATGTTTTATTTATTAAAATACTTGTCTATTTTTTAATTTACATTTTTAATACGTACATATAGTGTTCAGGAGGGTAG
>NW_015149068.1:522000-538888 GCF_001465965.1 Polistes dominula | reverse complement strand
AAAATCATTTGATAAAAAAGCACCCGGTTATTTTGTGCTTTTTAATTCTCACCTGCACTCAGTTGGACAGCTTACAAGTCACGACATAGTGCTAAAAATTATTATTTTATGCCCTTCTATCGTCTAATAAAGGTTTCCTGCGGGATCATATGACCCATCGATTTTTTAGGTCGGGCCTGTAGTCTATTAGGGAAATTCCCGTCAGGCCACAGGCGTTACTTTGTATTGAAAAAATAGTTGACAGACGACAGTCATGCGTGACTGACGCGATCTAACGAAAAGTTATACTTTGCGAAAATTCAAAGTCGATTTTTTCGAAAACAAAGCCTCAAACGAAAAATTGTTATTTTTTATTTTCGATTTATTTTTTCATGTAGAATCACTCCCTATTCGCTTGTACTACCAGTTACAGATCACTCTATATATTTGTTTCTTTCTATGACAATCGCATTCGGCATTCTATTTTAAAGGTCCAATGAATCTTCTCATGGGCTATTACAAGTGTGCCAAATTTCGGAAAAATCGGAAGGGTCACAATCGCGGCCTCTTCTTGTTAGTCTAAATGTTGGCTTGTGGGCTTAGTTTTAGTTTTTTTAAACACACTGTGGCGTACAATTCAAAGTCCTAGCACAAATAGAAAGCGTTTTCAAATCCTACATTTTTATAAAATAATTTTTGTTTTTAGAGAATATGACTAAACGACAGAGTCGACGTACAACAGTGCATGATAATGAATTTAAAAGTGATGATAGTAATTCTTTAGACAACATAGAAGAACAATTTCAAAGAATTAAACGGTATCATATACAATGGATAATTATAAGTTGTAAACAATAAAAAATAATATTTAAAAAATGTTACAATTTTATTTTATTTTATTTTATTTTATTTTATTTTATTTTATTTTGTTTTATATATCTACTAATTCATAAATACGTTACGTTTGTAAGATCATAAATGTTTTCCAAAGTAAACGCTACCAAGCGGATAAGCGACTTGCAAATTCAGCGCGGACCTGTTAGAACGAAAAGATGAAGAGCGCTCGGACCGCAAAAGGTTAAACAAGTAATTTTTAATGTATACAAAAGTTGTTACCAAACATTTTACTGGATAATTGACAAACATTACTGTGTTTCGACTGACAATAAATAATGCAAAGGAATCTATACTTTTTATGTCGAAACATTTTCATTTTTCCGCAATTTTACTATACACTTTGCAGCTTGTAATATGATTTCATAAAATTCAAGAAATGTCAATAAATAATTCATGTTAAGAATTGTTTGATTATCATTATTCTTGATTGAAGGACAGACTTTTGTCATAATCTGTACTATTTTAGTCGGTCCTAGTTCTTGGAAAAGGAATAATTCTCTCGTGTCATTACTCAGCCATTTGTCAATTTTCTGCATTTTATAATTTGTTTGCAGAAAAGATTTATCACCTCTTGAAAGAAAATGAATTCTTTCACCAATTATAACACAATTTAATCCATTGAAAATGTATTCTGGCATAATTAAAGTAGTTTGGGTTATTGAAGGTACATTAGCACCTATTTTACGATTTCTAACACTTGCTATTAACAGATCTGTTGCAGTTGGTGGATATCCTATTTGTTTGTAAAGTTTATATATAGAATTAATTGGCAGAAGAATATTAAATTCACGTGGAATCACACCTATTAAGAAATATATAAGTTATTTTCAAATATTATTAGTCATTTTTCATATCTAATATTTTGTATTTTATGTTTATTTGTTGTTATTGAATAACATAGAAGAATAGAAAAAGAAGGATCGAAAGGATATAAAATGGATCGTATACTATTCAGTAAAATAACTTTAGCATAAAATTTGCTTACTTGTGATTAAATACTTGTAAATTTAAAGAAACATACCAATAAAATTTCCAGCATTGGGATACACATCATGTGTGAGAAATTCATTTAAACATTTTGCTATCACTCCGTGTTCCCATTGTTTTTTTAGTTTTATTTGATTATCTTTCCAGTAATAAATGCGCCATGAAACTTCAAGCAAAGCATGCAAAAATTGCCAGATTTCAATTTGTTCAAATGGATAATATGGTTTTGTTATAAAACTTGATTCATTTTCAGCTAAAGACCGTAATACATTATTTTATAAATGTGTATGTGTAAATCAATACTCCATCAGTTAATAAAATGTAAATAATCATGAAAATTTACTAACCTAGATAATTATCAATTTCAATTAAACTGAAACCTTTGTTATTAATGTTACAATCACGCCATAATTGCCAAAGTGTCAGTTTAATCATAACAAAGTGACACTTACAATTAGATTCTTCCTTGTTAAATAATTTTGCATAAATGTCATAGACATGTCGTATTTGTAACATGTGCATTGTTAAATAATCATATATTTGATTTTGTTCAGATTGCCATTTTATATCGATACTGTTTATGCGAATATTTGGTTCATACCTTGTTTGAAACGAAAATTGAAGCAAACAAGAGCATGACTGTTGTTGTTGTTGTTGTTTACAAACATAACATTTTCCTAAGGAACGAGAACAAACTGAAAAGTTTGTCATTGATGATAATTTAATTAAACGATTTATATGGTACGATAAAGATGGAAATTGTTCTGGCCTTAAAACTGTAGCTGTACGAGGTTTCAGGATATTCGATATCTTATTTGCATGTCTATAAATAATAAATAAACAATAAATTCTCAACTACTTGAACTTGTTTTCGCCTATTGATTATTGAACAAATAAATGTTATCATTCTTACGAAGAAGTTAGAATATCTTTGGAATATAAAGGTTGACCCTCCATTAATTCTCCATTATTTCCTATAAATCATTACTATGATACATTAAAATTTTTAAGATTATTTACTTAAAATAAATTCTTTTATAATTAACACTTAAAAAGATTAAATAAAGTTTACCAATTATTATTCCATAACCATGTTTCTTATTATATTTCCAATAGCCAAAATACTTTACACCACCCATTGAGTTCAACTTCAATAAACCTATTCAAAATGATAAAAAAAGAAAAAAGGACATTTAACAGTGAAAATTAGTACGCTGACGTAGCCTTAAATTATTATTCAGTTACGTACATACATGTGATATATTTATGATAATGAGATTGTCAGTGAAAATACTTATTTACAATATGTCATAAAACTTTATCTCGTTGATATATTTTACTTATACATAAGTGAAAATATCTATCATATCTACCATATTAAATAAAATTCTATAAGTGCACCACAACGAAGACCATTCATCATTCACCATTCACCATTTTTTCAAATATATGACTAATATATTAATTTCATGTAATTTGCAGTAATATCTTCAAAGATTTGATAGATTGATAATCTACTGACCTTTTCCATGTTTTGTACTGTGATACCAATTGCCAAAATATAAAATACTTTGTGGCCAACAGAAATTTTTGTTACAAAAGCCATGCCATATATATTCACCATAACTATTAATTATTAAAATTGTATCAATCACGTTAATTTTTAATAATGAAAAAGAGAAAAGAAAGACCAAAAGAATAATTAATGACCCATGTATATCTCCACATTCCCATTCTCCATGATAAACATCGCCATTGGGCCATGCCATAATTCCATTTCCATGTCGAAAATCATTTTTCCAATGGCCTTTATATCGAGCTCCGCTTGAATACACATAAAAACCTATACCATTTCTTTTACCCATTGACCACTCTCCGTCATATGAGTCACCATCAGCGTAACAACAATAACTATATATATATATATATATAAATTTTTTATATATATATATTAATAATATATATATAAAATATCCATAATTTACATTAAAAAAAAATTTCATACCCTTTTCCATGCCTGTATCCCATGTGCCATTGACCTATATACAAACGATAATGATCTTTGTCCACCAGTGTACCTTTACCATGGCGATAACCTTTCATAAATTCTCCTTCGTACCAACAATTACTCTGCCATTCTAAAAGTCCCCTACCTTGTATTTGATTTTCCTTAAACTGACCCTATTAACAACTTAATTAATCAATATTTATATATTACCTAATGTAATTTTTACAAAGAAAGTAGATCTTATAATGAAAACGTTTTCAAATCAAACCTTATATTGTATACCATGATGCCATTTATATAATCCTTCTCCGTTCATCATTTTTCTACTTGTACAACCACAATAGCTATTATTATTGAGAAAATAGAAATGAATATGTTCCTCTTTTAAACTTGATCTTAAATATAATTTATTTGTTTTATCTCTTATAAGATCATTGTTTTCATCAAATTTCGTTTCTGTAATATCTTCTAAGGACGTACCTTCATTTTCATTTTTATTATTAAAAATTCCGCATATTTTATTATTACATATGTGTGAGGTAATAAACTTTTTAGGTAACAAATATCCATCCAACCTACGTCAATATAATGAAATTATTTCAAATAAACTAGGCAAATGAAAAAGAAAAAGAGACAATTACTCGATTACAAAATTTTTCAATAAATCATTGTACAAAGAATAAATAAATTTATCTTTAGCACCATATTTGTCATATTTTTCTGCTAGAATATTCTGAAAATGTAGCTCTTTCGCGAAAATTCTTTCTTTTTGTTGTTCTAAATTCTCTTCTTGTGCATTTTGTCTGTCTTCTAAAACTTTTGGTTTGACCATTATTTTTTTCATATTTTTTCATATTTTCTCATTATTCTGATTCAATTAATCGATCAATACTCAATTCCATTGGAATACAACTTGAATTTATAAAATAAGTTCTGAAAACGTAAAGAATCAAGTTACTTGGAAGAAAAAAAAAGACATCGTGTCTGTGTCTAACAATGTTTTTTTTTTTTTTTAGTGTATTTTAAAAAGAATGATAAGATCTACATGTTTAATAATACATTTTATAGTTTATAAATATCACTTTTATTTAATTCATTGGTACTAATAATTGTAGTAGTAGTTTAATATATAAATTGATCAAAATGAAAAAGAGAGAGAGAGAGAGAGGACAAATAAATGTGAGTTAGATTGTTGAATGTTAATCTCGAATCGGTAATACAAATTGAATATAAATTTATGTATGTATGATGTGCATTTCAGCCGATTTTTCTACCCTGCGATGACAAATCTGAAGATTTTCAAGCCAATCAATTGAGTGTACCCGCGTCATATAATAAAAAAGTCAAAATTCATGATTGGTAAGTAAATATTGACATATTGTACGACATTATACCTTTGTTGTTTGTTGTAGCAACGACAAACACATTCCACCTCCTTCACTATTATACCTCACGATGGATTACACCACCTTACAGTGGCTCACGAGACTGTTCTAACGCTTGATATTACAACTTAAAAAAACAAAAATATGCATTATTTCTGACTTTATTTCTGAAAGTAATATTGCAACTATTATAATACATAACTATTGAAATAGTATTCATGTATAAACAATTTGAAGTGAATCAGATAACATTTGTAGAAGTTCCTTGTCACGAAACAGCAGTTTTACTACAAAAACATTATTTAACTGATTACTTTTTAGATGTTGAAAACCTTCCATGACCCAATACAGTAGTACATGTACAGTAGTACATATATACCGTATTCGAAGCAAATTACATTTAAATATTATATTTTGTACTTTCGTATAGGCAAATGAGTACGTTGGCAGAGCCAAAAGATAATACGGATATTTTTCCACCAAAAGGAAATCTTCAAAATTCAACTTACAGACGATTAGGTTCACTAAACGAACCTATAGGTGTATCTGAAACTCGCGCTATGTTATCTCAAATAAATTTCAAAGATTTATACAAATCGATGCAGCCACATAGAAGTTATCTTAAGATGTTATCTCTTGCAAGGACCAAGTAAGTAAAATTTGTATACATTTAAATGTATGAAAAATTTAAAAACTTGTAACTTTGAATAAAAGGGGAGAATATGAGAAAGATCTTAAATTAGAGGATATAATCTATAATCCTGAAAATATGAGCTGCATAAATTATCGAACCACGACAGAGATTGAATATCGAGCACCATATCCAATGAAATCTAGGCCATTGCCTCAAACACCTCCTCCAAAACCATGGCTACTAAATCGACGAACTGTCGGTCATACTCTCGAAGACCTAGAGAAGCACGATGGTGTCATTACATTCTTAGATGACAATATAGAATTTCGTAATTGCATAGCTGGTCCAAAGAAATAACAAGAAAGAAAATGAGAGATATTATTTAGAGCTCAGAGAATTCGATCTTCGACTCTTTAAATGGATACCATTCATGTTGAATTTTCAAAAATCATAATATTAGAAAATATCAAGATCAAATATCAAGATGTCATGAATAAATAAATAAAAGTTCATAGAGCATTATGATATATAAAATGAACAAATTAAAATGTATGATTGATTGATAATAAAAACAAAAATTTATTGATTTATATACAATTGTTCATTGAAAAATATATCTACAAGATAGCCTTTTTGGATAAAACTTGTTATAGCATTAATGTAAAGAATAATACATCCAAATTCAATTTAAGATGATAGGACTCATATGCAAAAGATTGTACAAAAGATTGTACATCGTTACTCGTTATGTGGTAGATGCAATAGTTGGAATTTCTTAAAATAATGATTTTTATACTGTGCTACCATTGTAAGAACAAAATCAGCTATCGTATTGTGGCACTCTGTATGTGTAGTTATTACTTGTAACAATATTAATTCCGGCACCATAATATGGCATAACATAATGCGAACCATCCGCTGGACCAACAATTTGCGTTGCTATTAATATAACATCTGCAAATTGACCCAGGAAGAGAAAACCTAAGGTACTTAATTTTAACAATCCAAGTGCTGGATATCCAAGATAAAATCGATCCGCGCCAAACATACCCAAAAATATAGACAACAGTAAAGTTGTTTCAAAGGAATATCCATTACTGTAAATGATTATAAAAGAATGTTCGTTACGATAAATTATGTCTGTTAATTAATGTATAGAAATGAATAATATATGTATACATACGTCCATCTACATGGTATATCCTTTTTAAAAGTATTATTCCTTGTTTCTGTACAAATGAGCCCTTCTGAGGCTAGACATAAAACTGAAAAATTAAATAAATTATTCATCAAGTGTACACCATTGTAATTTTTATTTCTCAGTCTCTATATAAATATACAGAGTATATTTTAAGAAAAAGGTTAATACTGTTATTAATACAAAGGATAAATATAAGTAATATAAATATTATAAGGAAACATATGAATATATAGATTTACCTTTGGCTTTATTATCTTTCGTACATCCTTTAGGTTGTTGAGTCTTTTTATCTATGAAATCATAATCGGGATGAGGGCAGATATATTGTCCAATTCGCAAATTACTACAGTCAATTTCATATTTGTCAACGGCAGCATTGCTGTATAAAATTAATAAAGAAAATAACCAAATTATATTAAAAAGTTGTGCTGGATAACGCATAACGTTTCATTTTAGATTAATACTATTGTTGTTACAACATAATGCGAGTCACTGCTAGTTCATGATTAAGTGATATCTGCATTTTTGTTGTATGTATTTTGAGCGCGCTGCTGTCGTTTTTTTTTTTATATTTAAGTTCTTAGAAAAGAAACGGTGACAATAATCTCTTTTGATAATGATTATAGTTTGTTTTTATCCAAAAATTATTATACTAGATTTGAATAGCTAACAGCAACTAACAGTATGTGATTACATTTTTGTCATGTATGCGACATTGAAACATCGGTTGCCAATCAGAATGTGACTTAATTTAACCAATCAGTGTACGATTTTATCTAACGAATCTCTTTAGAGTAATTTTCACCATTTATGATCTCTGGTTACAAGAGAAACATTTAAATACTATTACATGTGAATGAATGAATTCTAAATAATAAGTTATTGTTTCAATTTCTTGTTCTAATTTAAATTTATAAACTTTGAAGATGATATATGAATTTCTTCCAATTATTTCAAGGACTTTGACGTAGTGAAAAATGAAATTTACCCAAAAATAGTTTGTGATAACCGTGAAAATGTCTATAGAGTAAACATACTTAGTCGTCAACATACTTAGATTTTAATAATAATAATATAGTAATATAAATGACATATAAATACACTATTATTATATTAATAATTATATTATCTTATAAATTATTAAATAGTTTAATTATAATAATATCAATTTAATATCACACAATTTTAGATGGTATACGATGATACGGAAAATCGTAAATGAAAATACTGGTTATTAAATACAGTCAACAATAATCAATACAAAAGAGAGAGAGAGAGGAGAGAGAGTTTCTTGTCACATAAGCACGAACTATAAAAGGTATGAGAAGGGAGTGCACTTCTCGAAACTGCATCAATAATGACATCAATATTTATGTCAAGTGTCCACTCTATATAATTCTCTTTAGTTAATGTTTTAATGTACTGAAGAATTTTGTATGTTCAGACCACAGAGCTTAAATAAGAAGGAGCACGATCGCTGTGTATAAAAATGTCCCCAAAACATAGAATAAATAAAGTTTTATTCCAGGGTGCGCTGTAGCTACTTAGATTCATTAGCGCTCAACAATATTAAATAAAATCATTTGTACATACTTGAAATTATCAACAGATTTATGTAATTATTGTTTATTAAATTATTTATTTAAAATTTGACGAACAAGCAAACTAATGAAGGAAGAAAATTTTTTTAATAATGTTATATATATTACAAGTATATTGGTTATAAAGCTGTTTGTCGTTGATTTAACTCCTATTTTAATTTCCTTTCAACTGAAGAGCCACTAAAACAATTTTTTATAGCACACTTTTTCACCATTTTTAACAATACTATTTTTATTTCTTGGAAAACATAAAAATGTTGAACACTGTTAAAAAATATTTATCCACATGTATGTTTACAAATACACAATGCTTAATGGTTTTCTGTGACGTCACTAGGATCGAGATGATCACCACGCCGCCCTAGTGGCAGAAATAAGTATTGGTATTTTGTTACTATTTTAGGAGATACAATTTATGACAAATTGCCTATAGCGATCGTTCTTCTTATTATCTAAGCTTCGTGGTTCAGACATGCCAACTACATCCGCATGCGCTTTATTCCTAAAAATTCATCAGCCATATTGGTGTGTTTTATCGCTGCTCTTAATTATTTCAAAGATCACAAAGGTATTTGTTTTATTTGTTTACAGATTTTTTATAATTATTTTATATAGCATTAATAAATACTTTTTAAAGATTTGTCTAAATGAATGAATCTTTTATTTGGCATTTAATGTGATATCTATCGACAAAAAAAAGTTTGGTTAATATTGCCACCTTGGCTTAGAAAATTGCATCGTTAGAAAATATTTCATAAATAAAGATATAATATTTGCTCTATTAAGAATGATATCTAAATGATAACATATATTTAGTATATTTATTTATCTATTAAAGGTGACTTTGTAATTATAGTATTATAAAGAAAATTGCTCATAACATGCCATTTCTACCGTCTGTTGTGTACTTTGTTATTTTATTTCATTCTTAATGTGTTGCATTTATCTTTCGACAATAAAATTTCATCCTTGAATCTTTAATAAAAATAATTTCCATTATTTTTATTGTGCAACATCATAGTCCAAAACTGTTAATTATTTTTTTTGTTTTATTGTGTTACTTATTGTTTTGCTATAAATTCTCTTTCATTTAATTTCTTATATCATATCTATATCATATGTACCATATGATATCGTTAGATTTTTATCAAATATTTTAATATACATAAATTTTTCATGTTGAGCAATACAATATTCTCTCTATTCTTCATATTCAATAATCATTTTCTTTTTTTTTTTTTTTTATTTATACATACATTATTTAGTTTGTTTATGAATATGCTAATATTTCTTTCTTATGAAAGTGATTTTTAAAATTTTTCGTTATATCTTTGTTATTACATGAACTGTGTATTATCTCATTTTTCTTGTTGTTGTTTTTTTTTATTCTTTCTCTCTCTCTCTCTCTCTCTTTATTTTATTTTATTTTGTAGCAAATAGTACATCATGACGGATTCTATGAAGTTTGGTCCTGAATGGTACGTAATAATGAATAATTGTCATTAATATTTACATTATTTATTATTAACACAATATGTTGTATGATATTATTTAATATCATTAGAAATAAAAATGAACGATAAATAAGCAAGTATTTATATATTAAATAGGTTGCGTAATCTCTCAGGAGAAAATTCGAATAGTAGTGGTACTAGTGGAAGTACCTCGACTTTAAGTACTCCACGATATCAATTAGCGGAGCATAGATATGGAAGAGAAGAGATGCTGGCTTTATTTGACCGTAATTATAAACCACCTGAGCCATTGGCAACATTTTCAACATTATACGTTGACAAACCTCAACTTCCATTGGCTCTTATACAAATGACAGAAGATGAAACGGTAAATAAGACTAATACATTTTTAAACTTAAATTAGAAAAATCATTTCTAACGCTATTTGTGCTAAATATTATCAATTTCTTTTGTTTGGGATCATCAACGATATATAAATATAATATTGAAATAATGTAAAAATGTAGCGTTTATGGAATGGAGGTGTGACTAATATTGGAAGCCGTGGAAGAGGTGGAAGTGTAGATCGTGGAGGGAGAAGTAGAAATGGAAGAGGCGGTTTATATTCTCATTATTCCAGAGCAGTTGGTTTTGAGGATCCTAGTGAAGTAATTCGCATTGATTCAGGCCAATCTTTTCAAGTATGTAATATTTATTCTAAAGACACAAACAGAAGTATTCTTTTAAATAATTCTGATAAAATGAAACATGTTATATTGTTTTATACTATTATTTAGGCAAGAAATCGACCATTTGAAAGATCTCAAAGTGAACGGGGCTGGTCAGAAAGAAATGGATCCTCGGATCCAATTGAATGGAATGGTTCTACTAGTCCTAGAAAAGAATTATCTCGTGGAATTAGTGGAAGTTCTCTTATGGAAAGTAATTGGCGACGATATAGAAATGGTGGAGAAGATGATGATGGTTGGCGTAAGTGGGGTAAGTAAACTTTACTTATTCTATTTCAACAAATTGTCAAATTATATTTATTTATAATATATCTTTCACAGGTAGAAATAGTTGGCGCGAAGGAGGTAGTATAGATAGGGACAGGTTGGATAGAAATGAAGGTGATAACGAAGAAAATCGAAGTGTTGGTGGGCGATGGGAATTCCGTGGGAATCATAGATCTCCTCACGAAACGAACCATCTTCCTCCACCTCGTACGGCACGTACATGGGAATCTAATCATCATGATAATCATGATAATCTTCCAGAATGGTAATAATGTTAAATCTTCTTGAAATGTGAAATCATATTATATAAAGTGTCATTTATATATGCATATATATGTATATATATATGTATATTAGGGCGACTGAAAATCCTAGCGAAAGCGGAGGGCGATTTGATGCTTCAGGAGCATTTCATGGAGGAATGTATTCCGATGATGACGATGAAGGAATTATTAGCATAAGAAATTCTCAAGAGTTAAGGACTCGACGTGTTTCTGAAGGAAATGCTTCTAGTACATCAAAGTCTAATAACAAATCTATATCATATGGCACAGGCCAGGGACAAGTAGAAAATCGTCACATAAATGATTCAACTGGTACAAAGCATAGAGAAAAATCCAAATCTGTTCGTTTAATAGAAGAAAAAGACAACACTACAGAAAGAGACGTTTGCAATTCTCCAAATAAAGCAGTTCTTTCAACATCTAGCAATACTTCAGCAAAAAGTTTATCATCTACATCTTCATCTGCTTCTCTTACTATGCCATTAGTGACAAATGTAAATACTAATAATATTGAAAGCGATAAAACTCCATCAAATGATACAGATAATAAATGCTCAAGTGTGATGCATGACAGAGGAACTGCAGAATTAGCGGTTGATAAGGATATATTAGCGTCTACTGCGAATAAACAGTTATCGGTACAAGCAGAATCACAAAAGGTTGCGCACGAAACAGTAATAGATAATGTAAAAAAATCAGAAGATGATTTAGATAGAATGAAGGAAAAAGCTGATGCTCTGGTAGCCACATTGATGGCTGATGAAGAAAGCCACAGAGAAAAAGCGGCAACTATATCTCCATCTATGAGCAATCAACAAACATCTTCGAACGTGCAAGAGAAATGGTTTTATCGTGATCCACAAGGTGAAGTACAGGGTCCATTTTTAGCAAGTGAAATGGCAGAATGGTGCAAGGCCGGATACTTTACTGCTGGGTTAATGGTAAGAAGGACTTGCGATGAAAGATATACTACTTTAGGGGAGTTAATGAAAATTTGTGGGAGAGTGCCATTTATTCCAGGACCCTCCATTCCTCCCTTAAAGGTAAACAATGTTTTCTTTAATATTTTGAATTATTATATAATATTAAATAATTCAAAAAAACAAGATTCTTTATCTTTAATTTGCTAAGTTAGTGAAATATGTTTTCAGTTGTCTGAACCAGTAATACCATCTGTTCCTAGTACAGTACCTGCTGGTATAGCTGCTACTACTTTACCTAAATCTGGAATAGAAGATCCTTTACTTTTACTTCAATATCAACATATGCGTTTGTTACAAAATCAACAATTATTATTAAGACAAATGAGAACATCAGCTATAGCTAAACTTTCCCAATCTGAACATTGGGCAACTCTAAGTCCTATTGAACAGAACCAATTAATACTCCAATATGTTATTCAGGATTCTGAAATACCAGATATGCCAATTTCTGCTAATCCATTTGTGCCTCATCTTACACCATCACCGTCAAATCCTGTTATACAATTATTTAATCAAATGCAACAGGTTAGTAACATTTTTATTAATATACGTTTGTATATATGTTATAATAATATAATATTGGCATGATATTGTAACTACGCAGCAGGCAAAGATACAGCCCGAACCTCATCTACCATCTAATTCACAAGCCAGTGCTACAGGACATCCGGGCCAGATTGATCCTATACAACAACTTATTCAACAAATGGGCGGCATTCAAAACGTACCTACAATTTCACAACCAAATTTAAATTCTACTTCGTCTCAAGAAGATAATCCTATAAAATCATTGTTACGACAACTTAATGTTAATGCAACTGGACATCCGCAAACATCTCATATTGATACTGTTTGGCCACATTCACCTCCACAAATAACTCCGCAATTTAATGCTCAAAATTGGTTAACACAGGTATTATGCTTTTTATATTTCCAAGTATACATTTAATGTATGTTGTTGTGTATTGTATTGTTCATAATACTTGCATCATAGGTGGGACCTATACCTGCAGTACCGCCTGGTCAATTACCTACTACACTATGGAATTTACATACTAAAGAAATAAAAACGGAACAGCAAATATTAGTAAGTATATAATTTTGCATTTGCAATGATTTGACCCCTGCATGAAGAGTCTGTTATAAGTGAAGATAATCGCCCGTTTCTCCTCTCGGTGACCGACTAAGAAAAAAGGACTACACTTGTATTATATATAGAATCATTTTGATTAATAATGTAAGTATAATCAATACAATATTATTTGTATATTATTTGTTTTCAGGAAGAACAGAATCTTAAGTTGCAAGAACAAAGAAAGAAAGAAGAATTGAGAAAACAAGAAGAATTACAAAGACAAGCTGAAAAAGAGAAAGCTAAAAGAAAGCAGGAAGAAGAATTAGTTAGACAAGCAGAAGAGGCAAAACGAAAAGAAGAAGAGGAAAGGAAAAAAAAGGAAGAGGAAAAGAAACGTAAAGAAGAAGAAAAGCGGAAACAAGAAGAAGAACTAAAGAAAAAGGAAGAAAAAAAACGTAAAGAAGAAGAGAAGAAGAAAAGAGAGGAAGAAAAACGAAAACAAGAAGAGGAAAATATTAAAAGGAAGCAAGAAGAAGAAAAAAGAAAACGAGATGAGATTAAAAAGCAAGAAGAAAAATATAAGAAAGAAGAAGAGAAAAAGAAAAAATTAGAAGAGGAACAAAAAAAACAAGAAGAAGAAAGAATCAAGTATATTTTTATCTTATATATAAATTATTGATTCTATATATAATTTGTTTGGTCATTTACGTTACGGGACGAAAAGAAATTTAGGATTTTCGAAAAAAAAGTTGTACACCGATCGTACAACAAACTGGACATCATTAACGTCGTAAAATCAGGCCGATTAAGATGGCAAACAGCGCATAAAATACTGATCGGTATATCGAACGGGAAAAAACCACTAGGTAGACCGAGAGACGTGGATGGGAGGACAATATTATTTCGAGATCTTAAAAAAAGTCAGCTACAGAGACCGCGAATGGAGGGGTCGCGCTCAGGGACGGGAACACTGGAGGGATTTAGTATTTGTGGCAATGAACTTCCAGTTCCTAATGCTAATTAATAATAATAATATATAATTTGTTTTTTTCTATTATATATTCTAATTGAATTATACTATTATTTCAGGAAAGAAGCAGAAGCACGCAAGTTGCTCGAAGCTGAAGAACAGGCACGACGTACTGAACAAAGGCGTCGAGAAGCAGAAGCGCTTCGTAAACTTCAAGAAAGAAGTAAAGCACCGTGGGCTCAGGCACCTCGTACGCCTGCTCCTACAACTCATGCTTCACTCGCAGAAATTCAGAGGCTAGAACGAGAGAAAAAAGCAGTAATTAATTCTTTATCAATAATGTTGATAGTTCAATTTTATTAATACTGTTTTGCTAATAATTGTTAATAACTGTAGGAAGAGCAACGGTATCAGCAATTAATGCAACAACAATTAGCACAACAAAAAGCTGTAGAGGCAGTACAAGAAGCAGCAGCGGCAGATTCGTCCAAACGTTTACAATTTAAATGGGCAGAGAAAGCTACATCTTCTAATAAACCTCTTCAAGTAAAAAGTCTTACACAAATTCAACAAGAGGAGCAAGAACGCATTGCTAAGGTAATATATATATATATATATTTATACATATTTTCAATATTGCGAAAATACATTTTAGTTATTGTTGCGAAAAATAATAATTAATGAAATGATACAAATTTTTTGCATTGTATCGTTATTGTCATATATATATATATATATATATATAATGTATATAAAAATATCTGAAACATATTACACATAAGGTAAGTAAAATTCTAATAATTTTAGTAAACACTCGAAAATATTGAATATATTATAAAATGTTATTATATCGCGAATAAATTTTTAGCAACAAGAAAAAGAAAGACAGGAAAAAGTAGGACAAAAAGAGTCGACTAGTGTCCTTCCTAATGCCGGTATATGGGGCACAGCTTCACAATGTCTAAATTGGACTAATTCGAGTTCATCTAGTAATAGTCAAGCTTGGTCAACTAATACTAATACTAATACTAATACTAATACTAGCGGTTTTTGGGATGATCCTACAACTACACAAAGATCGTCTCTTACTATTAAACAGACGACAAAACCAGCAACAACAAAATCTACTTCTAATCAACAGCCTCAACAACAACAACAACAGCAACAACAGAATAATAAATCAACTAAAAATAAAGTAAAAAAGGAAGAAGAATTAGTAAAAAAATTATTCGAACAAAACACTGCCAAGCTTGACGATTTTACACAATGGTGCAACAAGGCTTTGAGCGGTATACAAGCTTCTGTTGACAGTAAGTATTTCATTAATATATTTTAACTAATAATTTAGTAATTTATATTTGTTTCTTGTATTCATAATTTGCCTATTTAGTACCTACATTTGTTGGGTTTTTACGGGATATTGAATCACCATACGAAGTAAAAGAATATATACGTGTGTACCTTGGGGATAATAAACAAAGTACAGAATTTGCAAAGCAATTTTTAGAAAAGAGAAGTAAGTGGCGTTCGGCACAGAGACCTCAAGCGCAGGTAGATAATTTGTGTAAACCTGCACCAGCCGTAAACCCAAATGCTCCTACCGAATTCCAGGAAGTTAAGGTATTATTGAAAAAACATTTGGCTTATTATTAAAACATTAAGAAGACATTCAGAATAATTGTTATATACGATTCGTTTATATAGGGAAAATCTAAGAAACCCAAGAAAGGAAAAATGTTTAAAGTAGACAATAGAATTCTTGGCTTTAGCGTAACTGCGGCACCTGATCGTATAAATGTGGGAGATCGCGATTATGGAGAAGACGTTTAAGCGCATTCCGTGCAATTATAACTACAATTGAGGAAATTGTGCAACGCTCGATTCATCAAATGGTTCGTTATTTATTTATTGTAGGTCATACTAAAGGTTTGAAAGATTCTATTGTGAATATAATAACAAATTTATAAAACACAAACAATTTTTTTCTCGTCAAATAGAATCATCTACTAAAATAAGTTTTAATTCATTTTATTTTCCATAATAGGAACCTTATGAACCTCCTGTATAGCGTAGCATTATTATTTCTTTATTTGATTAAAGATAGATTCTGTATCTAATTATATCCATTGTATATACTGTTTAACAAAAATTTATTAAATAATCTGAAAATGTTTTGCTTTAGATATGCGACATCTAACATTGACAAAATTTTATAAATTTTCATCACCATTATTTTAGTACATAAATAAAATATAAAGAATTTATGTCAATCCATAACTTGTATACATAGAAACATCACAGTCGATAGCAATATGTGCTTGTAAAGGTATTAAACGGTAAATTTAACATTGTTAAAACTTATTTAAAGTCATAGAGATATATATATATATATACACATAAATACATACATATGA
>NW_015149068.1:498700-521995 GCF_001465965.1 Polistes dominula | reverse complement strand
ATATATATATATATATATATATATATATATATATATATATATATATGTATATGTGTGTATATTTCATCATTGTACAGAGCACAGCATAATGTGCATCAGTGTTAAGCAATCGAGCATGTCGTATATATGAATCCTATGGATTTCTTAATTTCTAGCAAATGTCATATATAAATTCTGCTTTATATTATATTTCATAAACCATTTAGAAAACAGTAAATCGCACTTTTTCTGCAGTAAACAAATCTTTCGTATGGTAATAAATATAAACTATACTATGATCCATAAGAAAATGTTATATGTAATAATACATTGTTTCCAAGTAATAAATGATGAATGAAAAGTTGCAAGCAAGATTGCTCTTGCTATGCTTCGCATACTAACCTGTATAATAGTAACTTATATTATGTTTATAAATATGGCTTTCTTCTTCTTTTTTACCCCCCTCAAAAAAGATAGATGTATTACTTCGTATTATCTGCAGAACATGAATTTTTTTATTATTTAATAAGTTTTAAAAAGTAATCATTTGTATTTGTAACTATTGTGCAGACATTGTACAAAATTATAAAATTGAAACATTTGCTAATAATTTTACAAACCATTATAGAAAATACAGGATTATTATTATTATTATTATTATTATCATTATTATTACCACCATTATTACTACTACAATTACTAAAAATAATGCATGTCTAAGTCTTACCAGCATTCATTTTGTATTTTTTATTTTCAATTAGATGTCTAGCATTATGGAATCGTTGCAGAATTGAATTACTACAGTAAATAAAACTTCAGTAATGTTTTATCTATAACCATAAATATTATGTTTAAAAATTCACTTATCTGATTTCACATGATGCATAAGTATTTTTAGTCATTTCAACTTTTTGTTTCTAATTGAACTTATAGATTAATAAAATAACATGGATACTCTATCCTTTGCACGGAATGTTACGACAGATCTGACCGCTCATAATATTATAATAATTGTTCATTAAGGTTCATTGGTTTTCTTTTAGAATTTGTGTAAAATACTTTTAGAAGAATTCTATTGGTTCTTATATAAAAGATTGATGTATAAATAGAAAAATGTACAGTAATACCAATGATGATTAGGCAGAAACAGATAATTGATATTGTATCAATATTATTATTATTGTATCTAACGGACAACATATTAAAATAAATATTACTATATTTTCAATTCGATAGTTTTGATTATTTGTTCTATATATTATATATGATTGAAATAATTGTTATTCTCAAAAATATATGCTAGTTTTTTTTTATATAATTTTATTCATACCTAAAAGATAATAGAAAAAGAAATTCAAAAATAGAAATTCTGTTGTTGCATTATCTTTTACTGATAAAAAAAAAAAAAGACAATATAAAAGCATGCATAAAATTTAAATTCTTTTTCTTTAAACATTATTTATAGTAACATCTTTCTTTGGATATATTATTGATATTTTGTACTCATAATATTTTGGATTTATTTCATAAACATTTAACTATGCTGTTTAAAATTGACCACAAATACATATTTCTCTGTCATGTTTAATTAAATTACGCGTAGATATTTTTAATTTTAAATGTAATAGAAATAAATGTACACATATTCACACAAAAAGAATAAAAATAATAGTTATTCAAACATAAATAACTTGGTAAATGAATCATTAATTTCTATATACTTATTTCTTCCAAATAAAATGGATAATTTAATACTTTTTTTTTTATGCAATAAGAGAAATTGATTAAAAACGTATAATTCTTTCTTTAAAAATTCCCTTCATTTAATTTCGTTACATTTTCTAGTTTTAACATATATAAAAATAATTATATATAATATTTGAAAGGAAGTATAAAATTGAACAAAGAAATATGTGTTTACGTAAAATTCTTACAAATATATAAATTACTTTTTTTTTATTTACCATTTTTTCTTCTTTGAAGATGCTATATGATTTCCTTTATAATCCTTTACGATGTCAATATACTGAAAATGTATTGTGCGTGTGTGTGTCAATCTAATTGTAAGTATAAATATAAATAAAATCTTATAGTTTACCTTTCTAGGAACCATGTATTCTAAAAGTTTTAATATAATGTAGCATAGAGATACCACTAACAGATATGGTAATACACTGCTCTGAATGTAACTTATTAATTGTTGACCTAAATTTTTCTTTGCTTCATTAGAGACTAAATTGTAAACAATCTCAGTTCTTTTAGTAATGTTGAACCAATTATAAAATAAACTTATTCTTCTATGCACTTCAAACGGAGAACTTATATTTCCTTTCACGTAATCTGACATAGCTTGCTCCAATCCTTTAATAAGATCTGGCACTGTTGGTTCCACCAAATAAATTAAATCTGGTGGTAATACTTCAGGTATTCCTCCAACTTTAGTAGATACAACTTGTAAACTAAAAAGACCAAAATTAATCTAAAATCAATGCTTTTATGTATAATTTTTGAGCATAGTTTTAGAAAATGCATACCCACAAGAGGCAGCTTCAACAATTGCCATACAATAAGCTTCTGTAAGACTAGTATTTAAAAATATATGACCTTTATTCAAAACGTGCTTAACTTGAGCATGTTCCAAACTTCCAAGCAACGTAACTCTGTGCTGTAATAAATTTCTTTCTCGTATTTCTTCTATAAGCCAACGCTTTGGACCGTCTCCCCCAATTAAGAAGTTCACATTATCATGTCGTGAACATATTTCAGGTATTATATGGGCTAAGAGATCAACTCCTTTACGATAAACTAATCGTGATACTACTACTATAGTAACTACCAAAATAATGACATTTTATATTACATCATTTGAAAAGTACGTGTAGGAATGTAAAATCATATAGTTATAGTTAATTGTTTAGATCTTTTATAATGAAGTAACTAACAATCAAAGTAACTTACTGAATTCTTTACTTCGTTTATTAATATTGGGTGTAAAAAGCATGGCATCTACAGCATTTGGAATAACGGATACTTTTTCTTTATGAACCTTTGCTCGCAAAACAGTATTTTCTTTTCCTATATGCGATACGCATATACAATGATCGCAATCTGCTAAAGAAATTTCTAAAAATTTATTTGTTAAAATAGCAGATGCATCTGCAAAGCCAAACAATGAATGATCTGTGAAAACTGTCTGGAAAACGAAATATACAAAATATACAAAATATACATTATAATGTAACAATATTAAACATATAAAAATTTACATATTACCTTCAAGCCCATTAATCTGCCAATTAACATTCCTTCGTGTGCTAAAGCAGAAAATGCAGAATGTCCATGTATTATTTCTATTTCTTCTCTTATTAGTATATACCGAATAAGAGGTATAGAACATATCATCGTTGGTAAGATACATTGATTATAAAATACTCTGACTGGAATATAATATACCTTTAATATGTAAAATAAAAGTCAAGATAAGTCAAGATAAAAGTCTAAATAAGAAATTGCTAATATCTTATACATATGTGGATATACTTTTAATCCATTGGTCATATAACGTATTCCAATTCTATCTTTATATGAATGCGTTAATACTACAACTTTATGTCCTCTTTCTAACAAGCACTGTGATAAATTAAATATATGCTCTTCGACGCCACCCATATTGGGATAAAAAAAGTCTGATATCATACTGAAAAATATAATAATATTAATCAATGTTTATCATTTATTATTTTTCATAATAAAAATTCACTACAAACCATATTTTATGTTGTAACTTCATTATTACTGCTTTTTACAAATGATTTTCTTTCTTTTATATGTCTATGGAAATATTGTATTCATTAATATTTCCTATTATTGCATGTTTATATTTTGTTTATCACTTTGTATCTACTTAAAATTAATTAATGTTAAATCGTTACAAGTTAAAAACATTGTGTGTGTGTGTGTGTATTCTGCTTATAATATACATTTCATCGTTGTCATATCGATCTTCATTACACGTGCTTTATAGAACTAAAATCTCTTTAAATTAGAAGATTTATGTAATGTTGTCAAGCACGAGTATTTATTATCATGTATCATTATCACTACTGGTGCTGCTTGGGTAACATTGTTGTTAACGCGGGAATTTCAAATATGCATTTTATCGAATGCGCGTGCGTGCGCCATATAATGTCCTTGTTTACTTATTACATATATCGATCAAGTATTTCTCTAATAAAATAAATGCATTTGAAAATCTTTCTTTACTGTTGTTTTTTTTTCTTTTTTAAATTTAATTTTTAGAAATTAATCGATTAATCTCTTGTCTTTTCATAATTTTTAAAACAACCTATAATATTTGGGTGTGTTAATTTTGAATGATTATTCTATATTTATATGTTGTAAAAAATAATAATTATAATCATCAAAGCTATAATAATTACCAATAGTATTGTATTATATAATATACATCATGTTCTCTATGCTAATGTACATCAAATTCTAATATATATATATATATATATATATATATATTAGTATATATACATATAAGCTTATATGTGCTATACTATTTTGAAGAAGATATCAATCATAAAAATCTTGAAATTTTGAATCCCTTTATCCTTTCTATCATACGAACATATATTATAGCTACAAAATATAACAGATTTCTTATGTGACAGTTAAAATATAATATTAAAATAAATTTACAAAGCTATTCACTAAATTGCCTTATGAGTAACATTTATATATATCTACACATAATATTTGCATGCCTTTTTAACAGTTTGTATTCTCTTTGTATCATCATATCTTTGTATGTAAATAGGATTATATACATATACATAAACTTACTTTGTAATAAGTTTGTTTAAAAGTAAAGAAATGTAATATTTTACGCGGAAGTTGTATCTTGACGAAATACGCGATAAACATAGAAATACACGAATATGGCGTAATATACCTATATTAACTAATTTATTTACATAATTTTAGATTGTTATATGGAATGATTCAATAACTATTACCACTTTAGATATGAAAAACTATGAAAATTAAAAAAAAAAAAAAAAAATGTTTTTATTAACGAAATGAAAACTTAAGAAAAACTCATTGTCATCATCGTATCATGGTCCCTTTTATATATAGTTTAAGTTTTATCAAACAATCTTTTCTACAACGGTCGTTAATAGAAAAAGGTTAGAAGCGGTAATAGTTATTGATTCATTCACATTAATAGATACAAGTTAAAAAAGAATATCATATTTATATTTAATAATTAGGTAACTAAAGTGATTAATAATATCCATCACGTTGATTTCAATTAAATCTATATAAATTGATATAAATATTTAAAAAGCATGAAATGTACATATTAATATACAATATTCTAAAAATAAGTATTTCATTTTCCAATTAGCATCTTCACAAAATATTAATAATCGTTCTTTAAAAATCCTTTTTAATGGAATTATATTATAATTATATCTACAGCACTTCACACAATTATAAGGCAATGATAAAATGAAAGAAATTTTATAAACTGTTAAACATGTGAGAATATGATACATTTAGATAAAATATTATAAATAATTAACTATTGGTAAAACATATTCATAATAGAACAATATAAAATATACATAGTATGTCACTTAAGATGATCCAATGAAATCCCATTTATCATTTTTACGAGTGAAGGCATTAATAGATAGATATCATTAGTAAAGAAATTTCTTTAGTTTCTTTATATATATGATGAAATTTTATATTTGTTGCTCATCGCATTTAGGTGAATTAGCTGCTATAATCTTGAATTAATCTTACAATCAGTAGTAGAATGTGTATTTTATATTTATAAGATAACAGATTTAATGGTTTAAACTATTTTTTATGTGCATAAACATAAAGTATGTAATATGAAATAATTTAATTTGATGATCAAGATAATACACACAGATTTGGTAAAATAAACAATATTGAAATCAAACTACTAATTGTAAGATTTTATTAAATTTAAATTATATAAGAGTCTTTTAATCATTTAATCTATTACATATATGAGGAAACTTTAAAATTGTGCATAAAACATTAAATTAATTTGTCTACATTTGAAATAAGAAATAAAATATTTCCTTTCTTTTTTTATTTTATTATGAATATGATTAGCAAATCATATTCATAAAGCCCTATCTAAATTAAAACAGTTAAAAACAAAATAAAGTTATTATAAACATATAATAATCAAGTTTTGAGTTAAAAATAAATCACTGTAAATAATAAAATAGTAATTAGGACTGTATCGTGTTTATTTCGATATTATCTTAATCATGATTGTATATTTATTATCTTGAATTTTAAAAAAGAATGATATTCTAACATTGTTTCATTATAGAATTATTTTCATTTCGATGTTATTTTTTACATTTCTTGAGCTTCACTCCGGTGAATTAACATTCTGATGCAACTGAAATTAGTTATTTATCATTAGTCTCTTTTATGCCTTATTTGCTTTCATGAATAATTATACTATGCGTGAAAATATAAATTCATTGCCACAATAAAATAAGAAATAAAATGTTGAGCTGTTATGTTATATTGTCTTCTTTCTCTCTATAAGAATATCTTTCTTTCTTTCTTTCTTTCTTTCATTTTTAATTTATTAAGATGATTACAAGCTCTTTCAATGTTCAGATTTATGTATGTGTAAAAATGAAGATGCATAATTTATTTCTATTTTAATCTTATATCACATTGATGCATAATTGTTATACTTAGCGCTTTATCATTAAACATCCATCAATGTTCTTTTTTTAAATGTTCAATTCACATTTCATTTTCGGTTTTATTTTTATTCAACATTAGCGAGGATCGATGATATTTATCTTCAACTTCTTGCACAATTAAGAAGATAATGTTTGACGTCTTTGTACGAAGAAGGATGAAAAGGAAGGTCAAGATTCGTATATCAAACGTTGATAATGAGGAAATATTTCCCAATTTGGAAGGTGTAAGCCAAATTCTAATGCGACGAGTACAGCAAATTCAGATGTTATCAGATCCTTACGATTCAAACGAAATACACTTTCTATCCTCTGTAAAATGTTTTAAGATGAATTATTAATAAACGAACGATTATAAATTTACTAATAAAAATAAGTACCTCGATCAACGATTTCAAAACATCGCCTTTAACATCATTTAATTTTGCTGCAAGAAGTAAACAAGCACCTGCGCACAATTTGCGGGTTTGTTTGGTCACAATATTACGAAGGATTAATTTTTCAAAATATACATAAGCCATCGCCACAGTCAACATATCAATACCATACTCTGTCTTGGCTATCTTTCGCATTTCTCGTTTTAAACTATAAGTTTAAATTAATCAGAACAAAATTTATATTTTTCCCCTAAGATATTTTATACAGGGTGTCGAAAAATAATCTTACCACACAATAATGTTACAATACGTACCTACGTAATTTACTGAGCGTTAATTCTATATGTGGAAACTTTTCCTTAAATTTATCATTCAATTCTTTTTTTAAATCAGAAGGTTTCACATAATCAATTACCGATGCCTGCACACAAACAAAATATTATATAATAACATTTAAGAGAGACAAATATTCACTTAACGACAACTTTCTTTTACTTTACACAGGATAAACAAACAAATTTTTACACACACGCACGCGCATGCATATTATATATATATATATATATATATATATATATATATAAATAAATAAATACCATGTATGATGTAAAAGTCAAGAGAGTTCTATGCTTTCCTGCAATAAGCTCTGGATCATCTAACAAATTTGGATTGTACTGCAAGGATTGTTCGTCCCAATCATAAACTAAATAAATTCAATAGAAAATTATTAGAAAAATGATATTGAAAAACTAGTCATTTTGCTAAATATCAAATAGATCGTATATTATTATATACATTTACTGATAGGATCAGCACCAAAAGACAACGGGGGAGATTCAGGAGCATTATGCTGCAAACGATGTGTTGCTGTGTCATATGAAAGACACCTGTAATAAATAATAACAAAAAATATTACTTATCTATTATGTAAAATTTACATGCTCCTATAAGTGTCATTACATATACTGATGACATGCATATAATAAGAAGTCGGTTAAAAAATACAATGATGATGGTAAAAATAATAATAATAATAGTGAGCTACCAATAAAATTAATGGACAATACACATTGATTTATGAAAAAAATAAAAACTTATGTTAAGTTGTATTCTGGTTTTTTGTGTCAAAAAGATAGAATGCCATTAATCATCATTACACACTCAGCGGTACAACTTTTAAGTAGATGTAATTTCTATAACTATAAATATTTATATTTATTTTCTTTAGAAATGAATAAATATCATAATCAAATATCGCTTTTGTATGGTTTTTATTTTTTCAAAAGGACATTCCCAAAGGCTGCTACTTGTTGACACGCGAAAATTGAAATACTCCCTTAAAGCGTAAACGACGATGGCTTTTTGCGTAAGAATGACCATATATCCATTGAGTGAATAATGTGCAGATGTGAACAAAATTATTAATTAAAGTAATATTTAAATGAATTAGGACTTATCATATTTACTGATTCACTAACCGGTAATAAATATTTAATCGAATTAGAGGTTTTATTATTATATAATAAATCAGAAATATCTTATCTAATATCTTATTGTAATTATTCTATATCTCTAAATACAAATATTCTATAATCTGCTAACTCAAACTTAAAATTTCGATATTAGTGTATCTTTCATTTTTTCTTATTTCATAGTTTAGTTTTAAATGCTTCTTCTCTCCTCCGGGCGGACAAATAGTATACACACCTTGGGCAGTAAATAAGAAATGTCTCAGAGCACATGTTTGTTGACTTGTTGAATTACATGTGCTCTGAGACATTTCTTACTTTACCGCCCTAAGTATGTAATGTACTATTATTCCACTCATTTATTTTCTGTCGATGAACGAAAAAAAAATCAACATAAATACAAATATAAAATAAGATATCCATAATAAGGAATCTTTTATGCGGAGTGCTAATTTTACGATTGGCCTACACCAAACACATGTCGTGCAAAAAAAAAAGAAAACAAATTTCACTAACAATTCTAGCTTACTTTGTCTATAATTATATTTGTTGTATTTTAACTGCAAAGGGGAGGAGGGAAAATAAGTTTTACCATTTTGTGTGATCCAAGTTCCATGTTATAGTTTTTGTCCTGCAAAAAGATGATTTTGAAGCGATGTTGTTATAGAATGTGATTGAATGTGAAAAAAGTATTTTATATTATTATAATACTATTATTTTAATGTATGATACCAGAAACTTCTATTAGTTGTGAGAGAAAAAAAGAAATTAAAGGGTAAAATGATTTAACTTACGATATTAATAAGAAAAAACAATTAATACACGAATGAAATTAGTGAATGGTAATAATTCATTCTAAATATAGTAAGATAATGTGCGTGCTAATACAAATGGAGATAGATGCTTCAGACACATACTTGAAACATTCTTCTAACAAATAAAATTGCTTTATCTTGAAGAAATACCTTTGTACCGGGTGATGATGCTTATTTGCTATAACATGAGATAACTCTATCGTTTCACTTTCGGTCGAGTATAACTTTCTCTCTCTTTGAAATTGTCTCGATGGCACCAACAATCGTTCGTAGGATATTTCCTGGAATAGAAAAAAGGGGAAAAAAAACAAAAAAGAAGAAAATGAAAAAAAAAAAATACAATAGAAAGAAATTTGGATACAATTAATACCAAAAATAAATCTCTTTTATATGAATAGTATCGTAAATATCCGAAATCTGTTATGTGTATCCATCTCTACCAGATCAGTCAAAATTAACTTCTATTCAATGTCGATTGAGATTAAAGAAAAAAATGTTTTAATAAAAAATATATAAATGTCCACTTTATTAGTAGTATTTGTAAAGAAACATGACATAATTGTTTGATTAAAAGAAGAAAAAGAGCAATTTTGTTCTCCGAGGAAGAACTTGTTTCTTTTCAAAGTTGCACTAATGACTACTTCAAAAATGCAAAGTATATATATGAGTAATAGTAATTTTGGATACTTATTAATGGAATCACGATATAATTGATTTTGAAAATATATGATAAAATAAATCAAAATAACGAATCTTAAATTGATCGTTTAAGTATGTACCTGTCCGTCTTTAGCTCTTTCTATACCAAGAAGACCAAATGGATCGATAGTATCATTAATAGCGGACAGCGGTCTTTGAGATGAAACGTTTTTCCTTTTTCCTGTATCTCTCCTCAATTCGGACCTATAAATAATACGTAATATGAAGTAGTGTGACTGTATGTTATATTATTAACAGAACACACAGTGTTTCGACGAAAATAATGGACGAAAATAAATAATTTCAAATGTAAAATCTAAAATATCTAAATATGTATGTAAATATTCATTGTTCAAATTGAAGTACAAAGTTTGATGCAAAAATCAATATCATTTTTAAAACATGTGTTATAAGTGAAATATTTGTACCAAGTTTTATTTCTCTCGTATTTTATATACGTGGAACACACCATACGGTGTAATGTTTTTATTATCATTTTTTGTCTCTACTTACCAACTTAAACGACCCTTGTTGTAAGGAAGAGTCGAGAATATTACAAATGGAACGTATTTATCAGAAACCAAAACAAGCCTGTCGTCTCCAAATTTTTGTCTGTTAGCCGGTCGTTGTACCAATCGTATCGTTCTTGTAATCTCCGGTATATTATTAGTAGTACCGGTTTGTTGTATGTTATTGTTGCAAGAATTGTTTGTTGTATGTTTTCCCTTTGCCTTGAAAGATGTTGATTGTGATTTGGAACGAAGTGAACCAATGCTTTCATTACTGCTATTACATCGATGCTTTATATCTTCGGATAGCGTTGATGTTTGATGACTTATCCGTTTTTTATATTGCAACGAGCCAACACGTCTCTCGAGCAAAGAATAATCGCTCCCAGTTGTTCCAGTGCTGCAGTATCAATCATTTACGTTATCTTTTAATAGATTTTATTATTAATACATTTAAACCAATGGTACTGTATATAATATAGTTCATCACACACACGCACGCACCCATAAATATAAAGTCTCTTTAATTTGTAAGTTTAAATCATTGACTTGATGCTTCAAATACGTATATATGTATTTACAATGAACAATCATAAGCAATTGAATTAGCAAATGAAAATAGTCGGAATAGAATATTACTGAAATCCATTGCTTCGTACAAGAAAAGAAGAGAAAATATAACCGAATTAGATGGTTTCTTCAATCAACTATGACCATTATTATAGTGAAAACAACCGAATGCTAGCTGAGGAAGATTATTATAGTAGAGATTAGATAATTAATGGAGACAGATACATGTTATATAACGAGTCAGAATGAAGTTTCGAGGATAACACACAATGAAAAAATAAAACATAAAAAGGACATAAATTGTTACCGTTCTCTAAAGGAACCAGTATGCAATCCCGAAGAAGGTAAATGTGGATAGTTTCTTTCTTGTTCTAGAAAGGCAGCTACAGCCACCTTAGTGGGGACAAGAGATTCATCGGAACAATTAATTGAATCTCTGCGCCTTGAACTGTTCGCACAATAAATTTGTTTATGAGAGTCACGAGGAGAAGACGAGGAATCAGCACCAGACAGACAATCTAGTCGGTGACATTGTTTATCATCTTGATCGATAGTCATTGAGCTGTCAATATACTGTTTCGAGGACAATAATAAAGGTGAACTTGTTTCTTCAAAGGAATCTTCTTCAAATTCGAATCTCGGTGTCGAACTTCGTCTACGGTTTTTCCCACCGTCGCTTAAAGTTCGCGCGTGTTCTGTACCCTTTCTTTCTCCCCCAATTCCAGCAACCCCAGGAAAGGTAGACTTGCGCGATAGAATTGCCAGTTTTGTATCACGATGACTTCCATCCAGAGAGATGTTCGATAGAAATGTCAAAGCAGCCAATCTTCTCCGAGAATGGTTTTTTTTCAAGGCCGCTGCCATTCCATGCGATCTTTGGCGCCCCCCACGTCACCCTCGCTGTTATTGTTATTGTTATTGTTGTTGTTGTGTTATGTTGTTTTTACTCTTATTGCTATAATTATTACTAAACTAACGCTATTGCAGTTGCAGTTGCAGTTGCAGTTGCAGTTGCAGTTGCCGTTGCCGTTGCCGTTGCCGTTGCCGTTGCTCCACTTCTCTCTCTCTCTCTTTTTCTCTTCCTCTGCCAACTTTTCTTCGTCAATTGTTACACCGCTGTTAAAAGGACAACAGCGGTGAGTAGGACGAAATGTTGCCGCCGACGACGACGACGACGACGACGACGACGACGACGACGACAACGACGACGACGACGACGATGACTGCTGAAGTGGACAAGGCCAACCACTAAGATCACGATTCATCGTCACTGTTCTTACACTTAGTTCTAACCTCGAGTCTTGACAATGCATTCTTTATATTCATATATAACCGCACGTCGATCTCACTCTTCATTTTGGCTTCGTTATCACTCATAAAGCTCGCTAAATAAAGCTCTTTTCTCTAACCCCGAAAACGTTCTAATATTTTTACCAAGTCTAGACAGAACTACCAATTCAACCAGGAGTCAAAAAACGACTGAATTGCGACTGATCCGAAGAACTAATCGAAACGAATTTACTCTTGGTTCATGAATTTGTCAACAGAGCGCGATATAACCTGCGCGGGAAATACAAATCACAACGCCAATTTTACTACTGTTCGACCATTTTTAAAAATGCCTTTTTATATTAATTTATTATTATTATTATTATTAATAATGATGTGAATTTTCTTAATTAGAATTTCGTTGAATTTTATAAAATCCATAACACGTTACTTCTCTCGAACCACAGTCCAAGATCATATGTTTTGAATAAACAAAATATTGATTATTTATCTGTATAAAGAGACAATAAATGATGCGAGGAGTATAATAATCGATATATATTGCGATTAAGACTTATTGTGCGAAAAATGAACGCAAATGGATGCAAATGTTTTGATCTGCCAAGTTCTTTGATGTCAATACAAATGCTATGTTTATCTTTACATTCTTATTAACTTTCCTTATTCTATCGCGTGGTAAAATTCGTCGGAGCAATGATATACTCGTAAATGATGAGGATCAATTATCTGCTAATTCACAAGAAACATATTATGATATATCGAATTATGATATAACGTTTTGGATTAGACGTTTGCAAGTAGAGCAATATGCTTTCTTAGAGAACAGAGATTATTTTTATACTGTAAGATATCATCAATTTCATATATTAGTATATATAATAATGATTATTTTAATTATTAAAGAAATCTAATATAATTTTATATTTGTTTCATCATTTAGGTTTTTGTAGAATTAGATGATGCTCCATTTATAATAAAGATCATTAATAGTTATTACGCGATCAAATTATTTTGTCAACTATACAATTGTTCAATTTCTAATTTCGAAAATTTATATTCATTGAAATTGACAGAATTTAGGAAATTCAACTATATGCTCTTAGAAGGTACGATATAAATTAACGTCAAATCATAAGCTCATAAAAAAGCTGATATATTTATACATTTTTGTTTGTAATTATTCTATAACAACAAATGATCAACAATTATTCAGCTCCAAAGGCCCTCGATATTAATCAAAGTTATCTTTCCATTGATGATTATTTTCAAAAAAATATATTTATATGCACTTTCGAAAAAGGATTAAGTAACAATAGCCGCCGGAAAAGCAATGGAGTATCTAATAATAATGATTTTAAAGGTACTTGCCAACAATGTTTCTATATCATTTGTAAACATAAAATGTCTAAGATTGACAAAGTTTAACAAAATTGTTTTTCAAAAAGAGATCCCGTTAGTAACTCCAAAATATATGAAATCTATGAGATCATTGGGTCGACACCTTTTGCAAAGCATAAATCATGATAAGTATGGATATGGAAATACAGATTACAGTGCAGAAGGAGGCAAATTTGCTTATCAAGAATATAGACGACATAAAGATTCAATCATAAGTAAAAATAAAGATGAGAATAACGATGACGATGATGACGATGACGACGACGATAACGACGACGACAACGACGACGACGACAACGATGACGACGAATACATTGACTTTGACGAAGGAGAAGAAGATTATGAGATTGGCGATGAGGCTGCAGGGGAAGAAGAGAATGAAAATGAAGAAAATTTAGAGGAGGAAGAGGACAATGAGGTTACCAACACGGAGTCAACTGTCGAATACCATGATGATGGTTAGTATTTATTTGTTTCCTTCATGATTTTTTTAGTTGGGACATCAAAGCATTGGACCAAAAGCTCGCATGGCAAGTTTCAATCGTATCATATTCCCTTATCCAAATAAGAAGCACAAGCAGCATTCGAGAAAAGAAAATATCAGAATCAGATCTGTTACTGAAGAATGCGATGAAGAAGAACCAACAGAAGATCCGCAATATTATGATTACGGTGAGGGAGCGTAGAGAGAGAGAGAGAGAGAGAGAGATAGAGAGAGAGAAATAAAAAGTTTAAAATTCTACGTTCCTTACCCTCTTAATAATTGGATAAGTATAGTATAGAATTTTAAATATGGTTATTTTAAAATATAATATGTAAAACACATTTTTATATGATATTGTACAAGTAAATAGTTAATATAATTAAAATTTCTCTCTTTCAGAAACAAATGGCCATGACGCGTCACTTGGAATCATACATAGAACACAAATGCTATACTTTATAAGATTGATAATAATACTTATACTCATTATTTGCTGAATATAACAACATTAATAATAATTTAATTTTAAAAGAAATGTGATTTTATTTACAAATATACGTACCAATATACGTAAATCTTCTATTACTTTAATTCAATTGACTGTACCCCCAGAAACGCTTACACAGAGATTCCTGACGACTTGGATACTCAAAGAAACGTGAATTAAACCATATATATAAAATATTTTTATTTTATTCTTAATATATGTAGGTAAATTACACATAACATACAATTCCACATAAATGATGAAAAGAAAAACGTTCGATTTTTATTTGGGATGAATACTTCTGTTCAATTGTATACCTTTATAATACAATAACAAAGGTCCATAAGTTGTATATATTCGCTGCCTCCTTCCAATAATCTATAACTACATTGCTAAAACATAACAAAAATATTGTTATAATTACTCATACACATACATCACTCCCTTTTTTTAAACACGATATTTCCGTAATGACATATCAAACTTTGAGGGACAATAGATAAAGATGAATATATATTTAAAAATTTATTATTTTTATTTACCCCAAGTTTTTCTGCTATCATTGCCTTCTGTTTATCGGAAAATTCATTAGAATAAATTATTCTTTCGTTTAGTTGTTCTATTACCTAAAAAAAAATATGCCAATAAAATGTAAATAACAGAGACGACAATATCTAAACAAAGATTAGCAAAAATATTTAAAAAAATACCTGTGAAGTTGCGAAAGCTTCTAGTAAAAAATTTTCTACAAATGCTTCAACCTTATTATTATCTTTAGATTTACATACATCCATTAAATTATCAAGCCAATCGTCAGGTACAAACTGTACAAATAAATATTAATTATAATAAATAACGTAAATATAATTCTTCGAGAAGAAACCTGGCTTGGATAAACAAACATCAGATATATAATAAAATTATATATAAAAAATAGCATAATAATTTACTTATAGTAAATATAGCATCAGTTAAAGTAACCGATATTTTTAAATGGCTAGAGTCTAAGAGCAAATTTTTATTTAATTTAATTTATTAAAAATTTTTCTTTTATTTTATTATTTTTCTTTAAATGTGATCCAAATATGATAAAGCTCTTTTTATAAGCTTTTCCTTAAAGCTCTTTTTATAAAATGTATATAGCTTGAGATTTGATCGCAAGTTAGGCTTCTTCAGAATACGTACTAACTACAAATTCAGTTGAGAAATGTATTATTACTGAAAAGTTTATAAACAGAATAGAGTATAATTACACCAATGATTTCAAGTGCGTCATTGATCGTAACTTCTATGCCTTTTCCTTTTAATCTTGAGACAGATTGTAAACAAGTAATGGCACGTCTTAAATCACCACCCGAAGCTTCTACAATTTTAACAAGAACTGGCTTTTCAGCTTTCAAATCTTCTTTCTCGCATATATATTCCAATCGTTCAATAATTTTCTCTTCCCCAAGTGGCTTAAATCTAAACTTTGTACAACGTGATGTCAAAGGTTCTATGATCCTTGATACATAATTACAAATTAAACAAAAACGCGTACTATAAGATTCTTTTTCCATTGTACGACGAAGAGCTGCTTGAGCTGCATTTGTCATACTGTCCGCTTCATCCAAAATAATAATTTTGAATGGAGGGCATTTGTTTCCGCTAAAAAATATGAAATCAATTTATGTAAACATATCTAAAATCCACATATAATAAATTCATATAATATTAAATAAAATAGTAAATCAATTCTATATGCCTCAGTATAATGTTGTTATCATAGAGAATAACAAAGCAACAAGTACAATGCTGAAACATAGTACTACTATGTCTGCTTACAATAAGAGATCAAAAGTTAATAATATCTCTAATATTTCTTTCAACTCTTCAAGCAATTTTATATTTAGTTGGTAATAAGAGTTAGGAAGATACTTTATTCAAACTCCTGAAAACAACTAAACAAATTATACTCTAAATAATTGTACCATTATTACTTCAGTTAATCTCTCAGACCTTTTACTGACACATCATTGGCAATGAATATGTATAATAAAATAATGTATAATATATATATATATATACACAGATGTATAAGAAAAAAGCTCTGAAAGAAAAAGATAATACACTTACTCTTTTTTTGTGCTTCCAGCAGTAAGTTGGGCAAATGATTTGACCTTGTCTCTTATGACTTGTATTCCTCTTTCATCGGAAGCATTTAATTCTAAAATTCTTTCTTTGTACATGGTACCAAATAATTGCCTAGCTGCTGCTAGAATAGTACTAGTTTTACCAGTACCAGGTGGTCCATAAAACAATAAATTTGGAAAGTCACCACCATCCATGCATTGTTTTAATACTTCTACGACTTCTGCTTGTTCAACTACATCTTCAACTGTTCTTGGTCGACTATAATGATTAATGACATATACAAATAGTTAAAAAAAAATTTCTAATTTGACAATAATTCAAGACTACGTACAATCAAAGTCAATCAAGTTAGGTGATATAGAAAAATAATAATTACTGAAATATAGCAAGGTTACATGATAGAAGAAAACACTATTTACTATTTTTCTACCCAGGGTATTAACGATTCGTCTCGTTCTTCCTTTATACGAGAAGAAGAAGGTTTCTTCGTGTCTCCTGCACTCAGTTTACCTCCTTTCAAAAAATTTTCCATACTCTCTTTGATTAAAATTGTATTTTAACCTAATCAAGAAAATTTCCCGCGCGCTCGAATCTTATATTACATAAATTATAATATCAAATGATTTCAACTGTTTTCCATAAACTACACAGTAGGTAGATATTATATCGACTCAAAGATAGTAAAGGTAAATACGATCGTCGCGCCACCACGCGTCATTTTAAATAATCGCTAAGAGATTGTCATGTACGTTATGACGTGCTGTTACGATATAACCATAAATTCATTGGTATAATAAGAAAGAAAGACACAGATGAAATTATAATATATTTATATTAATGGCTAATTCAATCATAAATTCAAATACAGAACTTCGAAAGTTACAACCAGCACATAAATATGCGCTTGCAGAAATACTAAATGTTTCTGACTCATGGAAACAATTAATGGCAATTATTCCACGAGATGATACCAATGCACCAAGGTTTAATAGTGAACATATTAGGTAGGCATTGGTGTTACATTAATATTTATACAAATTATTTATGTAATAATTTAGTTTAATAAACAATACAAATGTTATTATCCTCAGCATTATTGATCAAGTAGCAGAAAAACATCGAGAAAATGGTGCGAAAATTTTACTGGAAGAATGGAGTACAATGGGTAGATTAAGACCTACGTTGGGAATATTACTTAATCTTCTTATTGAAGCAGAATTATTTAGAGCCGCTGATTATGTTGCTGGTGAAATTTTAAAAGGTTTTCAAATGTCCTATTATTTTTACTAAATTAATTCTTATAAAATCAAATTTGTGATTAATAGTTGAATTATTATGGTTTGTAGTTGATTTACCAAAGCGACCAGAGTACGGGCCTGCTGCAATTATTGATATTTCAGATAATACTTTAGCAAAACTTATGCATGATAAAATTCAATTGAATAACAATGAAAATGGTAAATTGTCGCAAACGGTTGAATCGTTGTCATCGTCATCTTCATCGTCATCATGCAGAGTCAACGTCGGAGAGATTATACATTTTTCAAATGTTGCGGATCTTATGGATCCTTGTTTAATAAGAAATAATACAGAAAGTATGGAAACTTTGGGAAAATGTAATGCCAAAAAAGAAGATATACATTTGGTCGCTAACGATATTATTATATCGTCTGTTGATAATGTTAATAAAGATTTAGAAGTATCATCTAAAGAATTACCATTGTTTTTACAAAACTTTGGTCAAATAGAAAATCTTAATGAAAGTGTTCAATCGCATGAAATCCCTGTTTTTGTAAATGGAAGTGCCTTCGTATCAGACAAATCTGTAATTAAAAGTAATGATGATAATAGGACAAATATAACAAATATGGATAACACAAGTAGTTCAACCAGTTACAATTTTGATTTGACAAATAGAGAAGATCGGGAAGGTAGTATGAATTGTCAATTTCAATCTGAGGTAATGTCCTCTTTGTTACCACAATTTGTAAATGATTGGACAAATAAGAATACTTGAAAAGAAACGCATAACACGTATATTACACATCGGAATATAACGAATTCTGAAGATCTGCCGCTTACAGTACTGGAGTATAACAGATAATAATTTTGGATTTATTTGTAATATAAATTATTCCAATATGTATATTGATATACAGGTAACCCTCAAACAACACGGTATCTCATGACACGGGTTCGCTATAACACGATTCATAAATCTGCGGGAACCCCCCTACAACACGGCATTCTATAAAACTGTTTTCTCTTTCAAAAAACCTTTGTACAACACTGTACTTCTACAGCCGCGGCAAGGCTTGCCGTCTTAAAGATATAGTTTTGCGAAAAGTATTTTTTTTCATCTCCATGGCCTGAAAACAAAAGTGTTTCACGCTGTTGTGAACTGAAAACATAAATGCGTGTTGAAAGAAGATATGGCTCTCTTCAGTTAAAATAGATAACGTGCGTGAATCATCACAAAATGAAATTGGTGGCATATTAGAACTTGCTAAATCAATCGGAGGCGAAGGTTTTGTGGATATGGCTATTGTGGACGTTCAAGGTTTATTAGTGGAAGAAGAAGTTGACGAAGCAGATTAGATGGAAATGGTATCCGAAATTGTAAATGAAATTGATCCTGAGGACACTAGCACTAATGAAGATTGTGCTGTTAATAAGTTAACATTAAAAATATTATAAGAAGGCCTAAGCTTAGCTGAAAATCTCGAGTCATTTTTCTTGAGAACAGATCCTTCCAAAGAAAGAAGCCGAAAATTCAAAAGGAAGTATCGAAACTGTCTAGCTCCATACCAAGAAATTTACAATGACCTGGTAATAAACAACAAGCAAAGTAAAATTACAAATTTTTTAAAAAGGGACTTAAAAAAAAAAAAGAAAAACGTTCTGAAAGTGAAGATGATATCATTCCACCGAAAAAACGTTCTCGGTTAATTAAATTGAACAGTGACGACGAAGAAATAAATTAAATTAAAGTTACGTTAAATTAAAATAATATTTTTTGTTTTGTTTTGTTTTGTTTTGTTTTGTTTTGTTTTGTTCATACATTTATATTTTTAATAAAAATTAAGTTGTTTATTTAAAAAAATATATATATATTTGTTTTTAAAAAGTTTTCGGAACGTAATCCCCCTTGTTGCATTGGCTCTGGGTCTCAAACAACACGGTTCCAAATAACACGGCATTTTCTAGGAACCTATCTACCGTGTTGTTATAGGGTCACCTGTATATCTATATTTATTTGAAGGCTCTCAGACTTATTAACTAGATGTTTAATTAAATAATTTTAGAATATAAAGGTATTTTATTTACCCTATTAAAAAGTTTCTTCTTGTTGTTCATTCATAAGATCAACATTTGTATTATTTGTTATTTGTTTGTTCATTGTTTTCTTATTTAGTTGTATTAAAGTTGTAGTTGTAAAAATATATTTGCGTTAACTTGATCGTTTTATACTTATTTTATAATCGTTGGGAAATATCTTTAGCATTTTCTTTACTATTAGCTATACGAGATCCAAATTGAAAAGCTCTTTTAGGAAAAGTAGCAGTATTTTGAAGGCCTAGCTTACGCCCTAATAACCGTAACAACAGTTTATCTCCTAAACCAGGTGGCATTTTTTCTGTTGGAAAACATCTAGAAAGAAAATGAAGAAGCGTTGATGCTATTATAAAAGCAATTATAAAAGATAGATGATATTTTGATTTTGGTTTTTCTGTATACCTTTCCCATGGCTGCAATTGTTGAACGTATTCTATCACATTTTCATCGAGGTATGGTAATCTGGATTGCCGACCATGATCAGAAACAATTCTATCATCTCTTCCTAAATTTCTTTGAGAAATTTTGGCCAATTCATCATTTAACTCTTGTTTTAAAGCATTCCAACCCTTATGTTTCAATATCCTTCTATGTCTCATGTATCCGCCAAATAATTCATCTGCACCTATACCTAGAAGGAGTATACGACACGGAGAATCATATATTTCTATATCCGTATTTGAAAGGATGCCTTTTGCTCGACTCGCAAACCACATAGCACAACCTAAGCTTTCATCTAAAATAGTACAGAGAGGATAAAGTAAATCGCTGATACGAGAAGATCGATATTTTGCTAGTTCTGCTTGTGTTACATTTACCTACAATAATAAAGGCATTGATAACATTTCATTAATATAATTATCATGTTGATTAAAAATGTAATAAATTTCATATCATACTTCAACAAAATTCCACTTTCTATTCGGACAAATTTGTAATATTTCCGAAAGAGTTTGTCTCCCTGTTTTTCTATCAGGAACATTGTATACTTGCGAGACATATGAATGAGTATTTTTAATATGCTTATTTTGTTGTGATGTGACAACTGTTGTTGTTGTTTTTTCAAATGCAACATTTATCAAATCAATAGGTTCATTTTGTGGTACGTACTTATGGGCAATCAATGTCAAAATAGCTGAATCGAGTCCACCAGAAAACAATATACCTATTTTTCCATGATTACAGTTGACACTTTCTCCTCTTAATACTATTGAAATACAATTTTTACAGAAATTTGGTTTTGTTTTTACTCGCACTTCGACTGCTTCATGTAAAAGTTTAGATAAGTATTCTATTCTATGGGAAACAATTTCATTTGTCAATAAATGCTCTATTGTATCATTAAAGTCTCTCAAACAAGAATAACTTTCTAAATAATCTAAATCTTTGGAAGTCGGATTTAAATGCATTATTAACTTGTTAGATACATTTTCTTCAATTATTGCAGTATCTTTGACATTAATGCTTATATTTAAAGCATTTTTTAATTCTTCAATAACATTTTCAAATATAACATCTGGTTCTTTCCACGGATAACAAGTAAGATTTATCTTTATATCGGATAAATTTATTAAAAATATACCAATTGCAGGAACTTCCAATATATTTTGAAAACATTTGCCACCAACAGACGTTATAGTTAACGAATTCTTCTCATTATTCAACTGTAGAAGCAAGCTATGTCTTCCAATAATATCTCGTCCAAAATATAACAATTTACTTGATTTTTGAAAGTATATAAAACTATATGGTCCTTGGATACACCGAAGTGTCTTCGTAATATTAAGAGATTTGCTAAATGCATTTAAAACAGTAATACTGTCGGATGTATCATTTTTTGCCTACAATTTGGTTTATGTTTTCCTTCTTATACGTATATATACATGATAAATTTATTGACAAATAAATATTTACCAAAGAGCCAGAGAAAATATCTCCGTTCCACAGAAGAATATTACCATCTGAATCTATTAGCGGTTGTTCCGCTAACTTCAAACCTTGTGTCCACAATACACTAGCTGCCAAATGACAGCACCATATATCGGTCAATGATATGAAATTTTTTACTAATTTATCAGGACCTCGAGAAATTAGAAGATTTTTACATTTATCCCACTGAAAAATACAAATCAAACAATGACATATTACTCATAGAATCATAAATACATCTATATCATAAAAAATGGAAGATCATTATTTCCTAAATGTTTACCTCGTCCGAATGTTTAACATTGACATCCGAACACTGTGAGATACAACAAAATATACCACACATTGTATCAACAAAAATATAACACCATTATATACTGAGATATTGTTATCTTGATCATATTTTTGCCTAAATTCTAGGAAATTGTTAGATATTTTGGAGATATGTATCGTTTAACATATATTTTATGATGTGTTTTCAGCATACATATATAACTGAAAGAACATTATAATATAATTAAAAGATATATGTTTATCAATGTAAAAATATCATTGATAATATATTTAATCAGTTTTACAAAACAATGATTCTTCTTAATTACATTTATATGCAATAATTCAATTATTATTAAATTGACATAATAATTGAACATATATATATTTTCTACTTTTACAAGAACAATTTGAAAGATTTCACTCTTTCCTTATAGCAATATTCTTAAATGTACAGTAATTTTCTATCAAATAATTGATTATTTAATTCTGTTGATAGGTACACCGTTAATTCCAACAATTACAGTTTGATGTCATGCACCCAGTGATCCCAGAGACTTTAGTTCGTTTGATGGACACAGGGGCGCAAAATTATCGTACGCGGCACAAAATTATCGTACGCCCCGGGAAAATTTGAAATCCGACAATTTCTCGGACAGAATTTTGAAGAAGTCCAAACAATTGTCCAAGTCCCAACTTTTTCAAGTTGATGACCTTTTTTTTAGGTAGAAAACGTTCAGTAATCGTTTAGTCCAATCGGCGGTTCGATAG
>NW_015149068.1:486959-498145 GCF_001465965.1 Polistes dominula | reverse complement strand
CAATGGTATTCTCTTTAACCTTACATGAACACAATTGCAATGGTTTTTTTTTTCAAGTTTACATAACAACCATAAAAAGTTATCGTGTTTTCTTTCAATTGMCACAACCTTTCAAGTGCAATGGTTTTCTTTTAAAAATGACATAACCACAATTGCAATGGTGTTCGTCTTAATCTCAAATAACCACTACTGCAATGATTTTCTATTTCAGTTTATATAACCTCAAATGCAATGGTATTMTCTTTAACACGTTCCATTTAATGCGTATCACAGATGATACACGTTAATCTTYTTCTTAAGACCACGTGTACCAACAATGTTACACTTACAATTTCACAAATTATTTAATATGCTAAAATGTATGTTTATAATAAATTCAATTCTCTACTAAAATATTTCTAGTAAAATGTTCAWGCATTATACAAAATTCCTTAAACRAMAAAACACATAAGTTTGTTYCATAATTAAATTTACAATAATTAATAATGAYATGTAATGGTTGATTTCATTAAAGCAAAATTAAATAGCTTGGATGATAGGATAGGTAAAAAAAAGTTTGACACGGAACGTCCTAATCTCAAGTAACCTCAAGTGTGCAATGGTATACTTTTTCAGTCGACATAACCTTTAAAGTGCAATGGTATTTTTTTTAAGTCGACATAACCTCTAGAGTGCAATGGTATTCTTTTTAAGTCGACATAACCTTTAAAGTGCAATGGTATTTTTTTTACGTCGAAATAACTTCTAGAGTGCAATGGTATTCTTTTTAAATTTACATAAGTACAATGATATTCTTTTTAAGTTTACATAATAATAAGTACAATGGTTTTTTTTTAGATCACAAACACAAGTCCAATGGTTTTCTTCTTAAGTTGAATTGCCGATCATTAAAAAAAGAATATGAACTGAATTAATACAAATACAAAATATTATTCACTTGATTATTGCATCACTAAGAATTTCTTTAATTAAATACTTTACACTACACGTGGACTGTTTTCCGGTATTCAAAGTACATTGACAGGTAGCCATCTTGATTTTGTCCTACCGATGTGCTATCTTTCGTCTAGATGGCGAAACATATTCTACCTGTCGGTAACTAAAGTAAATATTTCTATCATTAGATAACAGCATAATTTTACTAGTCGGTACAATGAAGTAATAGCTAGTACCGCAAGATGGCGATACACATTTTACCAGTCGGTAATAAAATATAGATTACTTACACACACACACAATATGTTTTTATTAATTGATTAAAAATAAATTCAACTCCCCAATCAATTTTTATATTATAAAAGTAAGTGTATTTTAATAGATTATAATATTTACCTCTTCTTCTAACAAAGCTATTATATTTGCCTCTAAACATATTATTGTCTAGATTATTTCTAGTCAAAACAGCTGCATTCTATTCGCATTATAATTCACATGGAATTCTTTGTAAGGAAGATATTAATTTATATAAATACATAAATCTTTCTTGGCAGTTGATTAACAATAATATCTTCCATTTTCGTTTAGAAAATCTGGTAAAAGATTTTGTACAAGAATAGAGTTTCCTAATATAATGTATTTGCCTTTTGTTTTCTTAATTTGTGATAACTAGGATGCATTCCTTCTGCTAATCTTCTGATAGTTTATTACGGTATATGGTTTCTTCCTTATGTAAGTATAATAAATACAGTGCATTAAAAAATCTTTCATTGGTGCAGTATTGTTGGTTTCTTGTTATCATTCTTGATAGTAATGAGTAGACACTTCTAATTTACCTCCCCTGTCTTATGAATCAGAATCAACTCCTACCCTACGAACATTTCAGAAATACCTTACCCTACGAACTTTTCAGAAATACTCCTACACTAGGAAGTTTTCAGAAATATCAACCCTACAAATTTTTCTCACCTGTATATTAAATGATAAGATAATAAAATAAATTATTGATTTGTGATTTTATAATAAGATGAATAATGCAAAAAGAATTTTTAAATTATTTTAATCTTATAAAAGAATAAAATATAATCATATAAATATTTTGAACCAACGAGAAATTAAAATATTTGTATCAGGTTTAAATAATATTAGCAATATTTTTTATAACATTACGAATTCTTATTATTATTAAAATAATAGTCAATGCACGTTGGTGCACATAAATGTGTGGGTGCGTGCGTTCGTATTGTAACACCTTGAAATATGGAGAAATGATGAATTTTGCGGTTCAGTAGCATTCCGTAGAATAGTCGCAGGTTAGTAGAGTTACTCCTTACGGTAGTAGTCGTGAGATGGCGCTAAAGGATTGACGAGGGTGCCATCTATCTTTGGAAATATGTATACTATCATCATCATCATCTATAATCACAGTAAGATTTAATTTCAATTATTTTTGTTATTTCTCTTGTATTAGAAAAATTTGTTGTAATATATATATACTTGTATAAAAGAGATGTTAGTATAATATAATTTGTTTATAATTTATATTTTAAATTTAATTTTATGAAATTAATTTTTGTTTCGACGTTAATTATCTTTGTGTGTGAAGCAAATATATAATTTTCAATTACTAGTAGTTTATTTTGTAGGTAATGCTTTACTATCTTCGAACTCGGTAATTGGTTAAATCATTTCAAGGCCAACCAATCAGCTTCCATTTCGATCTGCAGGACATATATCTTTTGGTAAATAGATGAACATAAAAGAGTTAGGTCTTCGCGCGAAATAATCCATGCTTCAACGGAATCTCACATATTTCTACGTTTTCGTGACGTATGGAAAGTTCGTTTCATTACTAAGAGCATATATTGAAGAAATAAATTAAGAACAAGATCACAAAGTAAATAATAAGTAATATTTAATTGGGGATCAAAGAAAAAAAAGAACCGGTCGTGTATCAATTAAATTTCCTGTTTAGATAACGTTTTCCGAAAATTTTACCTTGCTTTGTAGAGACAGACAGAGAGAGAGAGAGAGAGAGAGAGAGAGAGAGCGAGTGTGTGTGTGAGTGATTTGCGGAAAGAGGGGAAGGTAAAGGTGGAAGGGGTAAGAACACGAAGCCGGTAAGAAGGATCGATTGTAATAGACAAGACCGTGTGAACCGTTCAACATCGTCTAAGAAAACTATTTCTATTCTGCTAAACTATCTTACAATTTTCCATACAAATTCTCGACGATTCAGGTAAATTTATTTTTGATTTTTCATTATTAATATTTATCCTTATTTGTTTTGTGTATAGTATAGAGGTATAAATGATTATCGATTCTAACGGTATATTTCGATTATCGAACTGACGATAATTTCGATTATTAAAAGTTTTTTTAGCATGTATAAAAGTGTTATATTCATACCATTAGTCGAACGTATATATTTGAATATCAGTATACGTTAAGAAGTAAAATTAAAAGAGAGTATAATAATTGTATATATAAGAAGTTTTTATCGTCATTTTAATGAAATTTCTTCTTGAAGGTAAATTATATTTGGAAATTTCAAGCATTTATGATTCTAATATGTCATTGTTTTATGCTGCGTTTATATGCATCTATATGTGATATGTATCTATATGTATGTGTATATATAGCAGCTATGTTATTCGAAGTACGAGAGTTAATCGATAATCGTATATAGAAAAGAATTCGCTTCATAGAGTCGCATACTCAGCATTGTAGAGATCTTTTTTTTCTTTAAAACGTCCTCGAAATATTCTGTTATATAGAATTTTAGAAAATTTTTAACGATCTCTTACAGTATTAAAAAAAAAAAAAAAAAAAAAAAAAAAAAAAAAANAAAAAAAATAAAAAAAAAACGATAACAATTAAAAGAATATATAAATATATAATTAAAGTAAATAAGTAAGAATGTCTATTTTCTTGTGAATTCAAATAATATAGGAGCTTGACTATTTATTATTAAACATTATATTTCAAAAGCTTTTCATACGTTATTTATATCGACTCTAATAGCGATGCGATTAGACGAAAGATTGTAATAATTAAATCATTATCAAGTAATTACACATATTAACGACATATGAAAAAAGGGTATCTTTACTTATTAGATAATATTTTAGTGTTATAATTTAATCATACAATTTAAACTATTTTCATTTTGTAATAAATGATAATTAATACATTCACAGGAATGCGTAGCAAATTAAAATGATGTGTATATATCATTGTGATGATTTATGTGAAGAGAAAAAATATATAGTTTGGTATATTGATTTGGTATATTGAGGTAAAACCACCAAGTACAGTTGATTGAATAATACATAAATATTTAAAATATAGATAAGTTCTACTGATAGAAGTGTATATTTCCTTATGATAATCAACGAGTTAATGGAATACCCACGTGTTTATAATCTTCCTCCTCTCTTTCTCTCTCTCTCTCTCTCTCTCTTTCTTTTTCTCTTTCTAATTGTATTGTGATCATAATCAATAATGATTGCTTTGGGAGTATTATCGAAATTGATCGAGCCTCTTGCCCATTGTTCTTCCTGTAGGTAGAATGAAATATGGGCGTGGTCGATGAAAGATAGATAAACAGACAGACTGACGGACAAACGGAATGAACAACGTAAGTAGTTTAAATCGCAAATAGAAGGCATGCGGTGAACACGTGAAACCACGGTGTCACTGACAGGTGCTCGTTGCAATCCTATTTAAAAAAAAAAAGAAAGAAAAATAAAGTCAAAGTATTCTTTACAACTGCACCAAGTCATATAATAAATTTGTATTCACTAGTTTGTAGTTCATTTTTTATTGGTAAACTAAACTTATTGAATATGTGATAGGTGACATAAGTAAATAAGATATGATATTGATTAACTAATAAATAATATCAGAATATTTTGTAATTTCGTCAATAATATATTAATATATAATAGAGTATTGCATTAAGTCGGTCTATAAGTAATGTTGAAATTGGGGCTATATTTTATGACTAAATAAATGGTATATTGTTTAAAACCATATATTTAAAGTGAAAATGCTTAAACATTACTTATTAACCAAGCCTATGGAGGTGTATATCTATTAAATATATAAAAAAAATTCAAAATTCATTGAAGGAACGTATCTATTTAATTAAAACGATATGTAGTGTGGTGTATTTATTCGGAGGTAAAAATAATGGTAAAGATGAATTGTTAGCATTTGAAAGCTCATATGTTGTGAATCACGCCGTCTGCCAACGCATTTGCGATCGCATTTGTTTGATAAGAATTTATAAAGACAAAAACCTTAGTGCGTGGTATTTTCGAGAATATAGATTATATAGATAGAAATTTATAGATAGATATAACTTAATAATTTTATTGAAGTGAGGAAACATAATAAACAGTAATAAAGAATTTCTATGAGAAAGATGTTAAGAGTATAGAAATAATGCTCGTTGAAAATAATATAAAGCTTTTGAAACGAATTAAATAATTGCATTATGTCTAGTAGTAAAGAATGATGTAAGAAGTCTTGTTATCAGGAAACATTTAATATGTGTACATAATTCTTTCATAATGATGCTGGCAACTAATTACTTTTATATCTTTATCTTACAAATGGTTATTTGCTCATTGCTCGCAATTTGTATCATTGTGATGAAACGAATATATTGTATATTTTTGTTACAAACTTTTTTATTAGTTAGTCATAACCTATCAGTAAGTTTAATAGAGATACCCACAAAATATAATATAGATTTTTTTTTTATAATTACCTATTATCATCTTTATATATTCAAGAGGTTAATGTATAGAAGAGTCATACATAATATATTTCATATACTTTTATCTACTTATTTTATCCATACACATTTTTTATCAGCACAATTCATAAATTAATTCCATTTATTTTTTTAAATAAAAAATCTTTTTATGTGATTATTTATGATCGATTAGGCTTAACGTATAACACAACACATTACCTAAGACGAGAGAGGGAAAAAGAACGTAAATTTTGTTTATATTTTAGAAAAAATTGAACTTCCAAAAGATAGTTACATGATTTGCATATAGAATTTGTAATGTTAATTATAAATATGTTATAGATTAAATATGAAAATAGATGAATCATACGTACAAAATGAATTTATTCAATTTGTTATTGTCAAAAGAGAAAAAACAGAAATCTACGTGGAACTAATATAAACTAATAAACTAATATAATGTATATTTTATACGATATACGTCACAGTGAACTATCATAACTTTTGTTGATAAGATTTTTTTTCGTAATATCGACTAATATAAGAAGATATTCGTTTCTCATAAAATCATTCAACATTATAAATATCGTATTATTAACGTTTTTTTTTACAATAGTTATTAGAAGATATTATATTTTTTTCAACGTTACAGGAATTTGATCAATCGAGGAAATATAATCATTATTATTGCGTAGCAAGAATATAAGATTTCTTATAGATACCACCTATTATATATATATATATATATATATATATATTTATTTATATTGGCAAAATGCCGCTCATAAATTGGCAACGATAAGATTCCACCGTTCATTCTAATATTTTAGAAGTTAGACTATTTTCCTAATGCATATCTAATTTTGTAGATATAGATATAATTTAAGAATTTGTTACTATAAACTCGCAATTCTTTTGAACTTTTCTATCCCCTTTTTTCTAAATCGATGCATGAATGAAACATAATGTTAATTAACGAAATAATCAAGAATAAATTGGATAGGTCCAATAATAGATAGAAGAAAAAGAGGAAAGAGAAAAGAGAAAAGAAAAAAGAAAAAATCGAAGCTTTTTATAAACAAATTATCTTACACGAGTCGTTAACGTGAAATAAGGTATTCGTCGAAGACGTAAATGGCAGGATGAGTGGGGAGGATGAGCGTGGTAGGAGAAAGCCCAATAGTAGGAAGGATTGGTAGGTGGGAAGACGAAACTGTAGAAGTAGTGGTAGCTCGAAGAGCTGGACAGTAGTAGTACCTAACCTCCTTCGGATAACCTTAAGCTACGCGTTTATCTTGCAGTTTCTTTAGCGTGGTGAACTCCCGCCACTGCTGCCGGTCTATTTTACGACGAGTTCCTTCTTCATCAGAGTTCTATTAACGGTCGAGGGTCTACAACCGCCACCTCCTCCTGCCTGCCTGCTTGCCTGCTTGCTTGTCTTACCGAGAAAAAGGAATAAGAAGAAGAACGAATTCTCCACTAACTATAATAACTCGTGTGACTATAACTAAAACGTCTAAGGAATTTTCGAAAGATTTTTCTCCATTTTGTTTTTTCGTCTTTATTGAAATAATAATAATAATAATTTAAATTGATATAAGCACAAAATTCAAGAGAATTCGATCGCCCCGGGAGGTCGTTGGTGTCGTCGGTGTTGTCGCCTATTGACAGAGATAAACGAGATTTTTTTCAAAAGAAAAAAAAGTGCTATTAGAAGAAAAATTCATTTAGAGACTTTTCGTTCCAAGGTACCTGTGTGATATTTTCTTTTCTTCCAAGGTGAGTTTTTTCTTTTTTAGTGAGAGAGAAAAAGGAAGACGATAATTTAGTATTCTATAGAAAGTTTTATTCATGTTATTTGTCGCAAGGGCATGATTTTATTTCATGAATTTAAAGTAACCGTCTGTAAGAAAAGCAGCAAATTAAAGAGGAAGGAGAAAGTAGAGGAGGAGGAGGAGGAGGAGGAGGAGGAGGAAGGCCTTCCTCTTATCATTTTTCTTTTTGATTTTGATATCAAGCATCCTTTGTGATGAACATATTTTTATTTATTTACATTGTCGAGGAATATATCAATTTTGTTTATTTATATAGTTATTAAAATGCTTAATAGTTATGTGATTGGTTGGATGTGTATCGGTCATCGTGAAGATTGCGATAAGTCGAATCGAAGTTTTTATTAATCGATTAAAATGCATTCAGTAATTTTATTGCTTAACTCGAATTTCGATTTGAAATCTTATAGAATTTTTTTTCTTTTTATCTTTAATTACCTTGCAATAAAAATAATAATAAAAGTAATTTTATACAATTTTTATAATTGTAATCGAGAAATCTGTTGAAAATTATATCAACGATGGTTGCATAAAAAAAGGAAAAGAGAAGTAATTATGGCAACGAGCTTATCAGATATCATGTAACGTAACAATAATGACTATGAACATTGACAATGACGAAGAAGAAAATTGTTATTAAAAGTAAGTCGAGACGAAATTTTAACATGTCTCTTCTCTTCTTCTCTTTTTCTCCTTACATGTTCACAAAGTCAATGAGCGTATCTGACCTAGAATCGATATAACTGATATAACAAATCAGCCATTTAAATCTGACTTATAATGACCGTATAATTGAACAACTTAAATTAATGAGAAATAGTTTGATAAATTATAATTTATCAATGCTATAAAATTCAATCAAAACGAACGATATATTTTATTAACAAAAAGCTTCCAACGTATATACTACATAGCGACACAAAATTTCGTGCGAATTCTATCCTATTATTGTACGTTTACAAAAATGATATAATGTGAATTATGGTATTTATTTCTATTAATAATTTCAATAATATAATAAATTTGAAATATGATATAAAAGTAATACACACACACACACACACACAATAACAAGTGTGACTTGCCATTATAAAGGTTTAATAAAGAAAATTAACAATGGTATATAAATATTAAGAAGCAAAAAAATGAAAAAAAAAATTAAATTAGACAAATTCGAGACGTAGTTAGAACGATTTGATGATACGTTATCTCTCATAGATGCATCACTGATGATGGCGTCGTACTTTGAGCTTCCTGTATATACATACGTTGTATATACATCAATAACCTTTTGACATAAGTAATTACGTGAAATTACGCAGATATCGTTCGGTAAAAATAGTAAGCACGCGTAAAAAAGTTCATTGATATTTTTCTTTCTAATCGATTAGTTTATCGCATGTCCCTTGCGTCAAATACTTCATCCTATTGCGCAATTTTCAATATATGTGCGTTTAGTGATTATATATTGAAGAAATGTGATTGTTTACTTGTGTGTAAAATATAACATTCGATAAGTGTTAATCGATTCGTATGGGAGAAGGTTGTAAATGCGCGTAACTTAAAACTATACCACGTGACCCCATGCGGTTTTGAAATACAAGAAATACGTCGTTACGTCTTTCTTCTTATTTACCTTTCGCTTTTTTTTCTTTTATTATTATTATTATTTTATTATTATTATTATTATTATTATTATTATTATTATTATTATTATTATTACTTTTTTCATCAATCCTATCGATGAAGGTCGAACAATATATCAAGTATAAAATGCTCTTTTCTTTATTGATTTAATTTGAAACGAAGCCGATTGTAAATCCAATCGTTTTTGACTTCTCTCTTTCTCTCTCCCTCTCTCTATCTATAATAAATATTCTCTTTCCGATATTGCAACATGGTGTTGATGATTCAGGTTATTACTATGTAGTTTTTTTATTTAAATATTTAATTGTTTGATTTATTTCTATAGTATTATAATGTTTAATTTATTTTAATATTAACCTTTCAGAATCAATAATAACGAATTTAATTTATTCATAAACATTTTCGAGATGTGATGAAACGCATTATGTTTTATATATAATAACCGGTCACAATAATGTGTCTTAAAATAATATTGATTTTATTTTTATATCGGTTCGATAATCTTTAACTCGAGAAAATGATTCTTGTTTTCATCGTCATCGTCATCATCAGGGTTCTGACTCTGCGCTTGAACGAACGAACGAACGAACGAACGAACGAACGAACGAACGAACGAACGAACGAACGCGTGGGCGTGAGATTTATTGATCTCTATGCTATTTGGCTTTTCGCATCATGTGACGTAACTATATATTTGCCCGGTGCATGATTAAATGCGACCAAAACTTCTCGTGCATGAAGCAAGAAAATCGAGATTACTTTCAAAACGATTGATCAAACTTATTATATATAGAAATATGTATTTATGCGTTGTTAGTTGTGTCACTTTAGAAAGTAAAATGCGTTAAATTCGTCGTTCATTGAACCAGAAAAACTTGAGAAAACTCATTTTCGAGACTCCCTCTCATTTCTAGATTCACTAAAAAATTCATTTTTACAACGTTATATAAGTAAGCTATTCATGGGTGAGTGTGGTGGATGTTGTTGCACAAAAAATATCAGAAGATACAATAAAGTTATTTTGTTAATACTACACGAATAACTTTGGAATTTCTCTGTTATTTTGTTTGTTATGTTTTTTTTTTACCTACAATATTCAGGTCACGTTTAGAACGTTTGGGAATTTTCAAGTAAAACCAAGTAGAGTTTTGAATGTTCCATATATACATATGTGTAATTCCATTGAATATCTTCTTCTTGATATTTATTCAAGGAAGGATATAATATGTATACGATGTAGAATAAATATCGATACAATTGTTCTTCATTCTTTTTATCTTGCTTTTTCTGTTTAGATTGAAAACATGAATTCTGGGGATTATTGGTCTCTTCCTCCAAAACAAGGTCTGTATGACCCAACACTTGAAAAAGAAGCTTGCGGCGTTGGATTTATCGTCGCTATCGATGGCAAAAGATCTCATAAGGTACAGTACTATATAATGTTTGAATAACAAATGATAACATATTTTAAAAGCATATAAAATAATCAATGTTTAGTTTACAATATACAAATATATGCAATTGTTCTCAAATATAATCTAATAAGATTATATTTTTTATCATTTAATTCTACTGGTAATAAAAATAAAAACAAAAATGTGTGAAAGTTTTTTTTTTTTTTTTTTAAGGATTTCCATGATACGCTCTTTAAGTACAAATTTGTAATTTCTATAGGTTATGTTAACCGTTACTAATGATAAGAATCAATATTTCAGATTATTCGCGATGCCCAAACACTTTCCGCACGGATGAATCACAGAGGTGCATGTGCTTGCGATAATGATACCGGTGATGGTGCCGGTGTCCTTTGTGCTATACCACATGAATATTATGCTGACGAGATTCGGTAAGAATATTTTCAAATATTAAAGGAAATACTTTGACGGTTCTTCCCTTAATTACGAAAACAAAATAAAAAGTAATTGTGTATTACGTTATACAGTGATAATGTTCATGTGGGGGATATTTTTTTATCAATACTAAAAAGAAAATATATATATATATAT
>NW_015149068.1:459929-486889 GCF_001465965.1 Polistes dominula | reverse complement strand
TTCCTTATCAAAAATTTCCGCAATAGGTAATTCTTAATGTTTGTTATATCGTTTTATCCATGACAGTGCTAATATACAAATAGAATATTAACATTATTGGATTCTTACATGTATGTGTGATTTTTATACCTATAAATATTTTATTATCTATTTCTTACCATTAATTGTAGATTTAACTGTAATTAACAGAAGTATTAAATTGCATAACTCCGAGTAATAAGTCTGATAGTTGAGTCTAATTTGAGAGTTGCGTGTGTATTGATTATAATCGTGCACAATTCATTGGAACTAATTCTCTACGTAATACTATACTAGTAATTAATTACATGGATCGTATAATATCTTACTATATGTATATGTATTATATATAAATTGAATGATAAGTGTTCCAGCATTTATATATACACACTTACATATACACATATATTATGAATTTGAATGATATTACCGATAAACATATAATGAAGTTGTATTTATTCAATAATTTCAATTGATTAATGTTGCGTAAGTTCTTATCAAATTTATTTTATTTTAGCGAGAAACAAAATATTGAGCTGCCTAGTCTAGGACGTTACGCTACTGGCATACTTTTCCTTGACAAGAATACACATAAGGAAACTGAAACTGCATTTGAAAAATTGGCTGAAGAATGTAGTCTAAAAGTATGATTTTGATTATCCTCGTAATAATACTAATAATCGTAGTTGCATTTGTTAATACGTTCTGTGCCAAGCCCTTTTAACCTGACTTGTCATTCAGGCATTCAATGAATTTTGCTTTAACAAAATCAACCATTATATGTAACTATTAATTATTATAAATATAACTCTATACTGCATTTTGTATATTTATATAGAATATTTATATATAATATTTTAATAGAAACATTTTTTTACATAATTACATTTATTATAAGCATATATTTTTAGTACATTAAATAAATATCTAATGGTAAGTGTACCATCGGTGGTACACGTGGCACGGAACGTGTTAAATATCTGTTATATTATATTTTGATAATAATATTACTTTAAACTAATGTTGCTTGAATACAATCATTTTTTTACAGGTAATTTGTTGGCGCGATGTTCCAACAGATAATACGCAAATTGGCCAAGTTGCAAAAAAATGTGAACCTTATATGCGACAAGTATTTGTTACAGGTGATCAAGAGGATAAAGAAATTCTTAAACGTCAGGTATTATTAGATTTTAGTAAATCGTGATAATAGAAGTGAAATTTAGAGAAATTTGTATACTACATTTGTTTCAATTTCTTTACACGCAAATTGTAATATGTAATTTTAAAATGTATTATTGATTTATCTTTTTTTTTTTTTAGATTTTTGTATTGAGAAAGAGATCATCTCATACAATACCTAAACCTGGATTAAGATATTATATCTGTTCGCTCTCTTTAAAAACTGTTGTCTATAAAGGTCAACTTACAGCGGATCAATTATGGTCATACTTCGAGGATTTCAAAGTAAATAATAATCTGAATTATACATCGCATACATATATAGGATTTAGATAAAGTCTGATAAGATTTTTAATGTTTCGATCTACAATGACTATGTATATAATATTATTTTCATATGAATATGTGTGAACCCTATATATATATATATATATAAGAATTTAATTTAATAAGTAAATTATTAAGAAATTTTGCGTGTTTGTTATAGTCAGAAAAATTCGAGACTTTCTTGGCATTAGTTCATACAAGATTTTCCACGAATACATTCCCTAGTTGGGAAAGAGCACACCCCTTGCGGTAAGTACAAAATATTATCACCTCTTGATAACAATATTATCTATTATAAGAAATAGTTGTCCATATAAATATCATAGTACTATTTGATTTATTATTAATAAATTACATCATATATTACATCATATTTTTAATCTTATAGATTACTCGCTCATAACGGTGAAATCAATACTTTGCGAGGAAATGTTAATCTTATGAAAGCTCGAGAGGGTGTTATGAGCAGTCAAATTTATGGTAATCAACTGAAAGATCTTTATCCGGTTGTAGAACCAAATCTTTCGGATTCTGGTGCAGCCGATTGCGTACTTGAATTCTTAGTAATGGCGGGACAACGTTCATTGCCTGAGGTATTGCTATCATTATCTGTACTATATTAATTTTTCAACTTGTATTTATTTAGTCATGCTGACCATTTAGTTGAAATACTTTTAACAAATGTAATGAGCTATTAAAATATAGTCTATTTTTGATTATGCATTAATAGATCGATTTGTGTTATTATAATTGAGAGAGTAAATGTGATAGTACTGATTTCTTTTGAATTGTGTTAATTAAATAAAGCAATAGTTGTTTAAAATATAATATATATAAAATTGAATGCGTAGGCGGTCATGACTATGGTGCCGGAGGCTTGGCAAAATGATCTTACAATGGCCACGGAGAAAAGAGACTTTTATCATTGGGCCGCGTGTTCTATGGAACCATGGGATGGTCCAGCTTTATTGACATTCACCGATGGCCGTTACGTTGGCGCTATCTTGGACAGGTAGAAAACTTTTACTATATTTTATCTTAACTTTCAATCAATTTTTCATGAGATCTGATTATGATTACGAGTAGTTATTATAATACTGCTAAATTTATATAATGTTATTTAAGAGGACAAAAGATTGATGTAAGAAACAAAAGAAAAATCTAAACCAAAAATTGATCTTTATATCTATCTCTGTTACTTTATATTATGGATTATATACTATATATATATATATATATATATACATATAGCAATATTAATTCTACTCGTATTAATAGAACAACGTGTCATATAAAGACACGATGTTATATGTCATCAGCATGTTAGAGTTCAAAATAAGAATTCTTCAATGAAAATTATACGGTGTCATAAGAATGGCTAACGAGTAATAGTACGAGTATATAATATATATTTCAATAAAATAAAATAATATATAAAAGAGAAGCAGAGAAATCGTTTAAAGGTAAACATGGATTGGTATTGTAGGGGGAAAGACAGGCATAAATAGATTAATGGTAGAAATGAATATTTCAAAAGTAAGGGTAAATCAAAATCTAATTGCAATGTAACATTTGTGTTTTCCGCGTTTGCTATTATTATGTCATAGACTTCTCAGCTTCATATTATAGTTTGATTACATATAAAATAAAGTATATATCGTATTATCGCTCGCTTCCCTCTGCGGTTCTTGGGTGTCTAGCAGTGTGGCATTTCGTTACACTGTATGGCGTCATATAATACAGAGCCTGGAGTGTAAAATCGGTGTTGTGTTTATTAAGATACTTACATACATCGTGTTGTATCCAACTGTGTATATGTGTGGGCTGCATAATAAATAAAGGTAAAACCGGATTAAGTGTGTGCGTGTACAGAACTACTTATATACGAATGCCGGCAGGAAGGCAAGCGAACAAACAACAATATAGACAGCAGATACTAGTTTGCGACACAGAGGTGATAATAAAAAAGACTTTTTTGAATTTTTGTTTGGCAGAAATGGCCTGCGCCCCTCGCGCTTCTACGTCACTAAGGATAACGTGATGGTGATGGCGTCCGAAGTGGGCGTTTATGACACACCGCCCAGCAATATAACCCTGAAGGTAATCAAGGAATTAAAGGAAACAACGGCTCTCTCTCTCTCTCTCTATCTCTGTGGGAATTTTTCAGCGAAATTAGCTCTTGTAATAGTGCTAATTATTTAAGCGTATAACTCCCTTCGTCTGCTGTCGTCGTTGTCGTCGTCATGGTCGTCGTCGTCATGGTCGTCGTCGTCGTCGTCGTCGTCGTCGTCGTCGTCGTCGTCGTCGTCGTCGTCGTCGTCGTCGTCGTCGTCGTCGTCGTCGTCGTCGTCATCGTCGTCGTCGTGTAGTCGTCTTCGTCTCTCTGCCATCTTTTTTTCTCTCTATCCCTCTCTATCTTGTTCAAATATAGAAGAATTTTAGCTTTAGGGACGAATCTTTTTACAAGGAGAGACACCACCTACTGTATTCCTCGATTGAAGCATAGCTGGTCGAGTATCTTTTTCTACTATCTCGTTCAAGATGACAAAAATCAGAAGATGAACGCTACTTAAGGATTGCGTTAAGATGGATTTCTAGTTAAGCAATATAAATCGAAATCATTCTACAAAAAACTCTTGCTTCGTACATACATACCCATATTCATTTATCATACATAATTAATTTTTTGCCATTATTCGCATTGCTTCCATTTAACATTACTTACGTTAGTGATTTCTTTCCCACGACTTATCATTTTTTTTATCTCTTTTTTTTTTCTTTTTATTTAAAAGTATTCTTTATGTTTCATATATGCGTATTATTTTTAATTCTTTTTTATTATACATTTTTAGTATATACTTGCTTCTTGTCAAATGCTCGAATAATTGAATTGATTTTGATCAGAGATAATAATTATATAGTCGTGAGAATAGAATCATTGAGAAAAGAGAATCGCGCGTTCCACGAGGATGAAATAGTTATCTATGAGGGATAGACAGAGAATTTAAACAAAACAGAAAAAAAAAATGTTCACAATATAATTGTTATATCTGTTTTCATTGTTCGAGGTTGCATTAGTAAAATGTTTTGAACAAAAGTATATTAGTTGTTTCATCTGTTCGGTAAGGATAGAATGACACCGTCTAACATACATATGTTTTTATGCTATTGTATTTTATTGTATGCGTAATGGCAAATCATATGCTATGTTTTATTTATTTTTTCTCATGTCATATTTATGATGTATAATTTGTCATTTAGGGACTAGGTATGTATAAAGCAGTAGGACCGTCATCCAGTGCTGTCATAAATGCCGATCATTTGTAAAGTTTAATTGAAAATGATTATTCATGCTTCGTTTTATTTACAGAGTCGTTTGAAGCCTGGCAGAATGCTCCTTGTTGACACTGAAGAAAAGAAGATTATACAAGATGTTGAACTAAAACAATACATTGCAAGAAGCAGGCCTCATTCTAAGTGGCTTAAAGAACAGGTAATTGTTATGCTTTTGCTTTTTATTTCCTTCTTTTTCTTTTTTTTTTTTTTTTTTTTTTTTTTTTTTTATAACGATATACATATATTATATTCTTCATTGTTTTTTATAACATCGCTTTATGTTGTTAAATGATCATCAACTTCATCATATATATTGTTATGTTAAATCATATTCATGTGCCATAACTATTAATGGGATGCACACTTATAACAAAGCCAATAATTATTATTTTATAAAATAAACTACTAAATATGTGTTTCGACACAATTTTGATAACATATGATTATTGGGTGTGATTTAATTCACGAAGAGGAAAGTGTTCTTTTAAATAGAGGATATACTAATACCGAATAATTTTTTTCAATTTTCCTATGTGCTGACATCCATCATATTGTGTGCAGAGGGTGAGTCGAAACCTTAAAGAGAGGTGTTGTGAACTTAAATCATGTTGCTAGTTTATGGAAGTATTAGATATTTTTTCAATATTACTTATATATGTGTAGAAATATTACATTAGGAAGCACCGTATATTGGTATCCCTAGAAGTTTTTGGTATTAAGCTTATATCTTTGTGTTTTTTCTATGGCCTATTTATATTTTTGATATTTCAATAGAATTGGGATTTGCTCTTATCTTTTACTTTCACTATGTAGTATAAAAAAGTTAGACAATTTTGTTAATTCTTGTTACATAGACCAAATGGTGTTTTTAATATCTCTTATTTTTAGTATTTCCTTTATCTAGATTACAAAAGTACACACATACTTGCATTTATTATTTATTCATTTTAAAGTAAAACTTTTTTAATCTATACATTCCATTAAAGCATGCTTTTTAATATTATCGTTGCTGTATCATCACAAAAGTACTGTATCATTACAAAAGTATTGTAGGTACAATATTTGTAGGTACAATATTTGTAGGTATATATATATATAATTTGATCATTTATATATTTGATATTGTGCTTGTGTTAATAATTAGTTTAGCTTTTCTGTTGTAAGCTTGTATATAAGTTACATCTGGTAACATTGAAGCTTTTTTAAAAACAGATAACGATGGATGAACTACGTGCTGCTCATACCGCTAATGGCGGTACATTGAATATGGTTGGATACAATTGTGATGTTCAAAAAAACAATGCTATCAATGGTCTTAATGAAATTTCGGCTGTTAATCGTGTCTGGGGTGGTGATAAAAGATTGTCTTTATACGGCTATACGTTAGAGACCATCAACTTATTGTTACTTCCAATGGTACAATCTAAGTATGTAATATATTTTTGTTATTTTATTGTATTTTGTTGTTATTTATTATGTTAATACATTAAACAATTCATTATTTATCTTTTTAGAAAAGAAGCCCTTGGCTCCATGGGTAATGATGCACCACTTGCGTGTTTGTCACAATTTCAACCTTTACCATACGAATACTTTAAACAATTATTTGCACAGGTATTTTAAATGTTATGTTTTTTTTTTTTTTTATATTTTGATTTTTGTTAATTTTATAGATAATATTTATTTAATCTTTTCTTTTCCATACTAGGTGACAAATCCTCCAATTGATCCATTCAGAGAAAAAATCGTCATGTCGATGCTTTGTCCAATTGGTCCTGTAAGCAATATTTTAGAACCAAGCGAACTCCAAGTACATAGATTGTTCTTAGAACAGCCAATTTTATCTCTCGATGATCTTGAAGTTCTTAAGCAAACCAAACACCGTGGATGGAAAACTAAGGTTATTGATGCTACTTATCCTGTTGAAGATGGACCTTCTGGTTTGGTACAGACTCTTAACCGTGTATGTGATGAAGCTAACGAAGCTGCTAGAGGTGGCTATCAATTGATTGTTCTATCTGATCGACAAGGTGGTCCAGAGAGGTAAAATTTCATAGCGTTGTTTTAAACCATGATAAGTAATTTTTGATTCTTTACATTAATTTAATTTGAATAATTGTTGATTATGTAGAGTTCCTGTTAGCAGTCTATTAGCATTAGGAGCAGTACATCACTTTTTGATTGAAGAGAGACAACGAATGAAAGTTGGTCTCATCTTGGAAACTGCTGAAGCTAGAGAAGTACATCATATATGCGTATTACTTGGTTATGGTGCAGATGCTATTTGTCCATATCTTGTATTTGAAATGTCAAAAAATTTAAGGGCAGATGGAGTTTTTGATTATACATTTACTGATGAAGTTATATACAAGGTAACACATGCAGGAACTTGTATTAAATCAAAGATGATTAAAAAAAAAAAACGCATGTATTTTTTTTCATTTCATAAAATGAAATGCATATGTTCGTTTAGAATTATTCTGAAGCTATGGAGCGTGGTATAGCAAAAGTAATGGCCAAAATGGGAATATCAACTTTACAATCTTATAAAGGAGCTCAAATCTTTGAAGCAGTAGGATTAGCTGACGAAGTTATAGATAAGTGTTTTAGGGTATGTACAAATTTATAATTAAGGAAAGAGAATATTTTTGTATACATTTTCTATACATTTCCAAATGTTCATTCTAAATGATGATGATCTGTTACAAATGATTATATATTGGATCCAATTAATGATGGTTATATGATTCAATCAAAAATATATGATGTACTCGAGATCAAAGAAATAATGCTTTTAAGTATTGTAGATAAATTTTTGAAAAAAAAAAAAAAAAAAAAAAAAAATATCTTATGCATTTGTATCTAGGGCACTCAGTCACGTATTGGTGGAGTAACATTTGAAATATTAGCGAAAGAAGCTTTTGAAAGACATCAAATAACATATTCTACAAAACCAATGGATATGTTAATAATTCGTAATCCAGGTATTTATCATTGGCGATCTGGTGGAGAAAAACATATCAATGATCCTGGCAGCATCGCTAGTTTGCAGGTAAGTGATATTTAAATTTATTGCTTTTTAGTACTATAGTTTTATTTATTATAGAAACAGTATAAAAAATAATACAGTAATTGTTCCAGGATTATGTTGTTTCTAAAAGCAATAATGCTTATGAAAATTATCGTAAAATATCAATGGACATGGTTCAAAATTGTACATTGCGCGGTCAATTAGTACTTAAAACATTAGATAAGCCAATAAACATAGACGATGTAGAACCTGCTTCTGAAATTGTTAAACGATTTGCTACTGGAGCTATGAGTTTTGGAAGTATTTCACTAGAAGCTCATACAACATTAGCAGTAGCTATGAATCGCATCGGAGGTAAATCTAACACAGGCGAAGGCGGTGAAAATGCAGATAGGTTAATATTTTGATTTTATTTGATATTTTATTAAATTAGTGTTTACATGTAAAAAAATTGAAAAAAATTCTTCACCAGATATCTTAATCAAGATCCAGAATTTAACAAACGTTCAGCTATAAAACAAGTAGCCAGCGGTAGATTTGGAGTAACTTCAAGCTATCTGGCTAATGCCGATGATCTTCAAATTAAAATGGCTCAAGGTGCAAAACCTGGAGAGGGTGGAGAATTACCTGGCTATAAAGTAAGTGTCACTTTTGATTGTTCACTCTTATAATATAATATTTTTGTAATAACTTTTCTAATAATTGTTCTAATAATTTGTATTTTTCAATATATTTGTCTGTTTATTTAGGTCACCGCAGATATTGCTGCAACCAGACACTCGGTAGCTGGTGTAGGTCTTATTTCACCACCTCCTCATCATGATATTTATTCAATAGAAGATTTGGCTGAATTAATCTATGATTTAAAATGCGCGAATCCCAATGCTCGTATATCTGTTAAACTTGTATCGGAAGTTGGAGTAGGTGTAGTTGCAGCAGGTGTAGCAAAGGTACATTAACACAACCATGTACGAAATATTCAATTATTTATTCAAAATAAATTATCATTTGTATATGTATATATGTATGTATTAGGGTAAAGCAGAACATGTAGTGATATCTGGTCATGATGGTGGTACTGGTGCTAGTAGTTGGACAGGCATTAAATCTGCTGGCCTTCCATGGGAATTGGGTGTAGCAGAGACGCATCAAGTTTTGACATTGAATAATCTTCGATCACGTATGGTAGTTCAAGCTGACGGACAGATGCGAACAGGTTTTGATATTGTAGTTGCAGCATTACTAGGTGCAGATGAATTTGGTTTCAGTACAGCTCCTTTGATTGCCATGGGATGTACTATGATGAGAAAATGTCACTTGAATACTTGTCCTGTTGGTATTGCAACGCAAGATCCTGTACTTAGGAAAAAGTTTGAAGGAAAACCAGAACATGTGATCAATTTCTTCTTTGCTCTTGCTGAAGAGGTACGTTGTATATAACACGTTAATATCGTAATATTAAACTATATTTTGTATGTATTATAAAAAAAAAAAAAAAAAAAAGTGTGTAAAGAAACAAAGGGTGAGGCTACTTGATACAGTAAACAATGTTTCACTCAACATTGTATAGAGTAAGTCTTACAGGTATCAATTTTTCGTGTTATGAAATAATAAGTATATTTATTTTCTTTAAATTGTTTATTTTTATTTACGAAAAATGTTCTATTTGCATGTTTTAACAGGTTCGTCAGCATATGGCGAGTCTTGGCATTAAAAAATTCCAAGATTTAATAGGACGTACAGATTTTCTTAAAGTACGCGACGATATAATTATTGATAAAGCGAGAACATTGAGCTTCGTTAATATTTTACGAAATGCATTGGAATTAAGACCAGGTGTGAATATTCGTGGTGGTTCTATTAAACAAGATTTTCAATTAGAAAATAGACTTGATAACGAATTGATTAAATTGGCTGAACCAGTATTAAATGGAAAAGAAAAACGTGTTGATATCGAAATGAATATTAACAATGAATTTCGAGCATTCGCATCTACTTTAAGTTACCACATATCTAAGTAAGCCAAATAGTTTTTTAATTATTTGTTTTCTTTATTTTCTTTATGTATGTTTCTTCAAATTCATGGAGTATTCACATATATCATTTTATTTTTTGCAGACAATTTGGCGAAGATGGTTTGCCAGAGCATAGTATTAATATTAAAATGAAAGGTTCAGCAGGTCAAAGCTTTTGTGCTTTCATGACAAAAGGTATTCATGTGACACTCGAAGGAGATGCTAACGATTATGTAGGAAAGGTAAACACAGTGCGGCGTGTTATTTAATTAATTGTTATAATATTGTATTATTATATTATTGATATTTTCATTACTTTTCCTTTTGATGATAGAGTCTTTGTGGCGGTGAAATCGTGATATACCCACCAAAGGAATCAGATTTCAATTCTGAAGCTAATGTCATAGTAGGAAACGTTTGTCTTTATGGCGCAACTTCTGGAAAAGCATATTTCCGTGGTATCGCAGCTGAAAGATTCAGTGTTCGTAATAGTGGAGCTGTAGTAGTTGTCGAAGGTGTAGGTGATCATGGCTGTGAATATATGACTGGTGGATGTGCTGTCATTCTTGGACTGACAGGACGAAATTTCGCTGCTGGAATGTCTGGAGGAATAGCCTATGTTTTTGACGTTGATGGATCGTTTAAGAGGTAAATTCTACTACTACCCATGAAAATATTCTTTGTGAATATTCTTTCAAGAGATTAAAGTACATTATTAGTATTATACATATATATTTATTAGTGTTTTACTATAAATGTATGCTCTTCTCTATTATTAATATTTTAGCAAATGTAATCCAGAAATGGTTGAGTTATTGCCACTTAACAACCCCGACGATATAGCTTATGTAAAACAATTGTTGGAAGAATTTGTTGAAAAGACTGGTTCACTTATTGCTAAGGATTTGTTAGTTCTATGGCCTGAACCAACAACAAGATTCGTTAAGGTAAATCTTGTTAATTGCACAAATAAAATATATTACATTAGATATAATTTAATCAATTTATTTATTAGGTATTCCCTTACGAATATCAACGAGTATTGAAGCAATTAGAGGAAGCTAAAGAAAATCAAGCGGTAGTTCTTAATGGAAATTCACAAACCGATTCCGCATTGAAGGATATTGAAGATGCTGTTACAGACACAGAAGCAGCACAGAAAAAATTAGATAAAATAAGGTAGTAATTAATGATAAAGACTGAGCAATGAATAAAATTAAAATTAAAATATTATTTTTTTGTATTTTTTTTATGACATTTTTAGAGGATTTATGAAATATAAGAGACACACAGCATCATACAGGCCAGTTGAAAAGCGAATGGATGATTGGGACGAAATTTACAATTTTAAAGTTGTAAGAAAAGGATTACGTACTCAAACAGCAAGATGTATGGAATGCGGCGTTCCATTTTGTCAAAGTAGTTATGGTTGTCCACTTGGAAATATTATTCCTAAATGGAATGACCTTGTATTTCATTCCAATTGGAAAGAAGCGCTTAATCAACTCTTACAAACTAATAATTTTCCTGGTAAACTATTTCAATTATAATCTATAAATCAGTATTATAAAAAATGCACACATAATTAAAAATTATATTCAATTATAGAATTCACTGGAAGAGTGTGCCCTGCACCATGTGAAGGAGCTTGTGTACTTGGTATATCGGAACCTCCTGTTACTATAAAAAATATTGAATGTGCAATTATTGATCATGCTTTTGAACAAGGATGGATTCTTCCACATCCTCCTACAGCAAGAACTGGACATACTATAGCAGTAATAGGTTCTGGTCCAGCTGGTTTGGCTGCTGCTCATCAGTTAAATAAAGCTGGCCATTTAGTAACTGTATACGAAAGAAATGATCGTATTGGAGGATTATTACAGTATGGTATACCTACAATGAAATTATCCAAGCAAGTTGTACAAAGAAGGGTAACTTTATTAGCAGCAGAAGGTATAATTTTTAAGACCGGTGTCAATGTTGGAAAAGATATTACTGTTAAGGTATATATATATATGTATATATATATTTGTTTTGTAATTTGTAAAAGTTCTAATTATAATATATGTATTTTATTAAAAATTATAAGATATTTATTTTTAAAATGATATTTTTTTTGTAGGAATTAAAAGATCAGTACGATGCAGTATTACTTTGTACCGGTGCAACTTGGCCTAGAGATTTACAAATTCCTGGTAGACAACTTGAAGGAATTCACTTTGCTGTTAGTTTTCTGGAACATTGGCAGAAAAAGCAAATGGGCAATGAAGCTCCTCTAAATTTACAACTTATGGCTCAGAATAAAAATGTTATCATAATAGGTGGTGGTGATACCGGCTGTGATTGCATTGCAACGTCTTTACGTCAGGTATCACATTACTTTCAATACGTTTAATTGTATAATTTAAAATTTTTACATCTTTTCCTTTTATAATAATATTATAGGGTGCTAAGTCGATTACTACTTTTGAAATCTTACCTGAACCACCTGTAAAACGGGCTTCAGATAATCCTTGGCCTCAATTCCCTCGAGTATTTAAAGTAGATTATGGTCACGAAGAAGTGGCTTTGAAATTTGGTCGTGATCCTCGTCAATTCAGTACTCTTAGCAAGGTAAATGAAGAAATGTATATTAATATATTATCATATTATAAGAATATTTGAATATTAATTGAAAATAAAGAAGATGAAGAAAATAAAGAAAATATTGAAAATATTGAAATCAGGAATTTTTGGATAATGGTAATGGGCATGTGAGCGGTATCAAGGCTGTGACTGTAGAATGGACAAAGGATTCTTCTGGTCGTTGGAAAATGGATGAAGTTCCTGGAACTGAAAAGGTAAATGAGATAACCAATTACAATGATCAATGTGGTGGGATAGCGCGTAATCTTTTTTTTTATTGTATCTTTTAAGGTTTACAAGTGTGATTTAGTTCTACTTGCCATGGGATTCTTGGGCCCAGAAAAATATATTGCTAATGAGTTACAAACAAAAATGGATGCTCGTGGTAATTATGAAACCTCTGTAGGCAAATACAAAACTAATTTACCTGGAATCTATGCAGCTGGAGGTAAATACATTTTTTGTGTAGAATTGAAAAAAATAGTACATGTACAGTATATACTATAATATATATAGCTTAACTCTCTTTGTTGATCGGTTCTGAGTTAACTCGTGTTTCTATGCGTTTTTTTTTTCCATCACGCTATTTACAAGGAAAACGCAACGAAAATAAATATTACAATAGTAACCGATTTTTGTGTACTATTGTTATACTGTGTTTATCATACGAAAAAGAAATATTTAAAGTCTAATAATAAGTAAAATTTATTAAAAATTACTTATATTGTTTTTATTTTCAATTCAATTACGTAGTAATAGCCGATCAACAAAGTGATAAGAAAAAGTATTGGCACGGACTACTGAATAGTTCGTATAGTAATATGTACTTTTATTTGAGCGGGATGCTGATTTAATGCTGATAGAGAGAGAGAGAGAGAGATGTTCATGTCGCGAATGATAAATGAAACATATAACTTGATGATATATAAAATAATGTTTATATTTAGATTGCCGAAGAGGTCAATCTCTGGTTGTTTGGGCGATAACAGAAGGAAGGCAAGCAGCGAGAGAAATAGATGCTGATTTAATGGGATCGACTGGCCTTCCTGGAGCTGGCGGTGTAATAACTGGTGTTGTTGTATAAGAGAGAGAGAGAGAGAGAGAGAGGGTAAATGGAAAGAAATCGAAGAAATTCTCATTGAATCATATCGAAAGCTGTCGAATGTTCATGTCGAATGATAAATGAAAATCGTTCGGCGCGGAATGGTGTTGTCTCTGCCATGTGGAGAAAATACAAGTTGGTTTTTTCAAGTATTTTAGCATAGCTAGAGGAAGCTAGGTTAAACTATAAAGAAGAGAAAATATCAGAGTATCACAAAAGAAGATATTTAAGTTAAATATTAATGAGTATAACACTTCATACGAAAGCATATTGACAAAAGGCTAAATGATCATTTTCTTACATCGGAGGAGAATGTTCATTTTTCGATTTAAAACTTACTTTTTACGATTTACTAATTGTTTGGCTTAGTTATTTTTTTATTATGGAATATTGTTTCCATTGAGAGAGCACATGATTAATAAAAATGAAATTGATTAATGATAATGAAATGAAAAATAAATAAATAGATACAAGAAATTATATAGCAGGATTATGAAAAAATAATAGAAAGAGAGATGATATCAGGTACGTAAATCTTAGAAATGATACGTTATTAATAGCAAGATCGAAGTTTCAATAATAATTAATTAATTATTTTTCATCAAAATAGTTCTCGTATATATAGAGATAAAGAAAAAAATCTATGTTAATTCTGTCAGGGGTTATGTGATTTAACAACATTATGGGGTTAAAAAGAAGTAAAAAAATGTATATTTGTTTTATCATTCGTGATAAGATCTTCGATCAAATGATATTAGATGTTAGTATGAAAATAATGTAAACGGTAGAACACATAACGGTACATACGTAAGATGATTTATTATAATGTCACTCGCAGTTCGATGATTATTACTATTTACTTCAAACTTTGACCACTGATGTGTGATTGGGGTTTTATATTGTTATAATTATATATTTCTCCAATATATTAACTAATGTGATCAATTAAGTTAATGTATTGATTAAAAAGAGAATAATCCAGTAGAATAATTCAACAGCAGAAGCAGCAATATGCAGTATTTCTTGAGCATTGCATAGAATAGTTCTTTCTTTTTTTTTTTCTTTTTTTTTCTTTTTTTTCTTTTTTACAACATAAGAATGGGCTAGCTAAACAAAAGAGAATATAAGGTGGGCCGGCCTTAAGTTTATGGGAAATTTTAAAAATTAATTATCTGTTGTCTTTTTTGACATTTATGCTAATTATTTGATAGTCTCAGATTATAAGATTACAAGTTTATCTTATAAATCATAGATCTAACTACGAGTCTACAAAATCTCTTAATCTTTAAGATATCCTTAGAACTTCTTGCCCATCCCCCATAAAAACGAATCCTTTATAATTATAAATGTATGCACTTCTTTTTAATTTGGAAATATTCAAGTTGTGCTTGTGTGTCTCGTATATTTTCTAACATTTATCTCGCGTAGAGTCCGGTTTTATTATAACCGGCATTAAATATATGATTTGTTCTTAATATAATTCATAAGTTTTTCAATGAAGATTTCGATATATTTTCGATATATTTTCGATATATTTTCGATATATTTTCGATATTAAGTGATCGATTTAGATGTGATACTAATAGATCATGTATTTGCATATATGCTTTAATGGTATTTCTTTATATTTACACAAGGCATGTATATTGTGTTTTTATTCGCGTTAATCATTAGTGAATATTTATGTTTATTCATATTTGTCATCATACACTTTGATAAGGAAAGATATATCCTTTAGATAACATGACGCAAATACAAATGTATGTATGGCCGCTCTATTCTATTATAAATCTTGTTTCTTTTTTCTAGAAGAATTTGTTCGAAATATTTGAAATTTCATTCATTTGGATGATGTAAAGTAAATTTAAGATTAAATTTAACAGTAATCGCGAAATAATGATGTATTTAATGTATCAGATTTACTGTTAAATGTTTATATACTATATTTATAATTATATTATTGTATCTTTTTTGCATTTGAAATATTATATCTATACATATATATAGATACAGATACAATTTTATTTACATTTAATTGCGTCGGAAAGCGGCCATAACTAATAACGTGTGTGTGTCATATTCCGAGACAATAAAAAATATATTTCTGCGTCATAGAGAAACAGTAAAGTTTGCTAGTCTGTTTTTGTATAACTTTAGATTGACATTGCTAAGTATTAGAAACAGTTGATAAAAGTATCAATTGAATAATAATCTCGTAACAGTAAATAAAAATAATTAACGATTCAGATAAAATAAAATAGATATAAATTATATTCGAATTTTCCCATATTTATATCATTTCTTGAAGAAAAAAAAAACAATAACAACAAAAATAAGAAGAATAATTGCAACGTGGAGAGGTATTCTCCTCCCCCCTACGCTGATTAATTAAAAATAGTTGCCCAAAATCCACTTTGGTTTTTTTGATTTAAAAGTTTAATTTTGTATGGAAAGCAGAAGAAAAATTAGAATAAAGAGAGAAAAAGAGAAAAAAATAGAAAGAGAGAGAGAGAGAGAGAGAGCGAGAGAGAAAGTGAGAGAAATATGTAATTTTACCAACGTATAAATTACTTATGATACAGTTGCGTTGAATAAAAAAAAAGAAAATAATAAACGCGAAACTATATGTTATAATAAAAAGTGGACAAACATTTATTCGAAGTAAAAAATAAATAATATAGTAAAGAGAGATATAATAATGTAAAATATAATATTTCGTAGAATCAATGGTAAATCTTTATTACGTTTGTTTAATCTATTATTGTGTTTTTATTGATTTTTTTATGATTTAGCATTTATTTTTTAATTTGACGACTACCATAAAGAACACTGATTGACTTACGTAAGAGCTTTTATTGTTATTGTGTCATAATCCTTTTCATCGTTCTTGCCGATCCTGCTAAAATCCTTCATCTGATGAATACGTTCTTCATTTCTTTCAAATAATAAAAAAGGTTATTTTTTGATCATTTATTATTTTTAATACTATCTTTTTAATATGTATTTCATCTTATTACCTAAATTAGAATGATTATTTATTATTAATTTACTAACTCTCCAGCTGTAAATATTATGATATCAAGGAAATTTATCTTGTAAATTTTCGCTGAAACAGAAATTGTCGAAACCTTGTCGAACATGATCTTAAACAAAAATTTATTAAATCTTTTAGCCTTGTAAACTTATATTAATATTGTTATAAAAGATTTAATATATATATATATATATATATATATTTATTTTTCTATCTATATAGATTTCTTTAATAAGAATAAATCTTTTGATAGGCGAATATTTCATTTAATTTGTTTAAAAATTGGTCCAACGGTCCGTTCTTTATTTGTTTAGTCTGATTATTGGTATTTTCCTTGTAAGCTGTGGGTGGTAATATCTATCAGTCCTTTCGCGCGACAAGAAGATAAGTGCTGGTTACTATATATGTATATTAGGTATTTTATATTTAATTAAAAACTTATCCTCTTGCTTCGTTTTTTTTTTGTTTCTTATATTTTTGTGATATCTCTTCCTTACCTCCACCGAGGAGAATTATCAATGATAAACAATTATTTACAATTAATTAATTAGCGTAACGGAGTTACCAAATTGTAATAATTGTTGTATAATTCATATCAATAACTTGTAAAAATACAAGTATTTCTTGTTTTTTTATTTTACGCTAACATTTTGTAAATTCGTTGGATAAGTTTTGGACGTTTTGCGATCGCACATAATATCTGCGGACACAATATATTTCATTAAAAGATTATTAACAATTAGATCGTTCAATTCGATAAGCCTCTCGAAAGATAACATAAGCGGTAGAATGAAGTGCGTCATAATAATTCCTAGCTATCTCGAAATTATAATTAATATAAATAATTATTTAAATACGCAGAAGTGTATATATATATATATATATTTGTGTGTGTGTTTGTGTTTGTGTTTGTGTCACATATTGATGATAAACATTCCTTAAAACAAATAGTGTCAAAAAAAAAAAAAAGCGGAATTTGCTCCGGAGAGTTAAAGTTTCTCTTGTAAATTCCTCTTTGGTTTTCTTTTTTTTTTTTTTTCATTTTCTTTTATTCATTAAGTAGAAAGAGGAATTCAATATTGTTTTTGTTAGGAGCGAATATTCGTAAAATAAAAATCTTACTAAATAAAGATGGAGAAAATCGGCGATTTTCTAAAAAGAACGAGGTCAATTCTCGAGGTCAATAGTCGAGGTAAAAAGCACTGTTTGTCTATTTTTCTTCTTTCAATTGTTTCTTTTCTTTTTGAATCTCTCGTACATGTATCACTATTATTATGTATTGTCAATTTAAGCGAAAATCCAACTTTTAGTATTACATATACATTACTTCAAATAGAATTATCGTACTTCTTGCAAACTCTGTATTCATGTAGCTCTCTTAATTTTGTCCTATACTCTCGTTTACATCGATATATAAATAAACATATTATTTTTCTTTGTTATGAACACTATGATCTTTGTTTAAAGGTCTAAACCGTGTTCAAGATACGATACATTTGGTCCACATATATACCCTGCTAAAAATTTGATTCGTAACAATGAAATAACGAACGAGGAGAGCCTGATAATAACGAGCTATTATAATTCTTGCATAGCATGTTTAATAGTTAAATAAATTAAAAAAACATAAAATAAATCCAAAGAATTTCGTTCAATCAAATATTAGAATAAGTTAAGAAAAAAATTGTAAGTATACAAAAGCATAATTGAGGTCTGGTGATTGATTATGAACATAGTCATTCGTTGAAGCATTATTTTATGTAATATTAACATTTTAAATGAACACGCGAGACAAAATATGCCTTTTTTAAAATGTTCAATAGTTTAGAAGAAAATTTGTATAAACACCAGCTTATACAATTGTATTCTTCATGATTGTTTTTTCTTTTCTTTTTTTTTAGGAATGTTCCAGTGGTGGAAATTTTTAGCAGGGCAAATACACCGATGAAACTATAATCGATATCACCGGAACATGGAGATAGCATCGATCTCATTCTAATTGTGACATTAGTATTTTTATTATTGTCGAGTCGAGAGAAATGAAACGTTTTGATTTGGAAGAAACGGTAGGTAAGCAGCATTCAACATTCAACATTTCAATTCATACAATCACAAATTCATTCATTATAGGTTTTACAAGTTGTATCATTTTTACATTTGTTTATATTCATTCGCTCTTTCATTCATTTATTCATTCATTCATTTATTCATTTATTCATTTATTCATTTATTTTCTTTCTCTCTTTCTCCCCTAAACGCTTTCTAAATGATCGCTTCTTATTTATTCGTTTTACTCATCAACTTAATCATTTTGTTTTGTTTTCTTTTTTTTCCAAGTTCTTTTCAGGTATCAATAAGATACATTTTTCAAGCTTGCTTTGGATGAGGCGTTGGAGTAGATGGTTCTGATCGAAAACATACAAGGAGGAAACCAGTATACATTCCAAAGACCAGTGTAGTGGCTATCAGGATATACATGTAGATGTTCAATTCTGGTTGACGATATCTGTTTTTACGAAGCCATTCTAGAACTTCGTCTTCTTTGTGAAGGTCACCTTTAAATTAAAAGTAATTATATGAGCCATTTATGTTGAAAGTGAAAATATCAAGTCTTCATTTGTTTATAATACCTCGGTAAATGCTGGGAAAACGTTTACGGAAGTAAACGATAGCCGGAAGTTTAGTAACACCCCATTTTCGAGCGTACCTTGGATCTGCCATTTTAACAAATGTTATATCTAAATTGTCCGTTTCTCCGTCTATCGTTTCTAATTTTTCATGAACTTCTTCGCTTTCTGTATTGTTATATTCATCTGAGGATAAAAATCAATCAAAAGTTGTTTATTACAAATGTAATTATATTTGTATGGTTATCAATCAAAATTACTTACAAAAGAATACAGCCAAAAATTCATTTTCATCTAACAATTTGTCGAGCATCTTTTTGTTTACTTCTTCGATTTCATTTTTAATCTCAAAAACGTCTTGAGAAGTAAGCCATTGTAAAATTTTGTCTTCTTGGGTAAGATCGCCGTCGTAAATAAGAGGTGTTCTTTTACGAAAATATACCAAAGAAGGTACATTTAAAATGTTATATTTTTCCGCAGTTTCGGTACTCGATATTTTCACAAAATCTATCCCAAAAAGATCAGCTTCGCCATCGATCTTCTCCAATGATTCCATTATTTCGTCACATTCTGCACAATCTTCGTCATCTATTTGATGATATACCATTAAGGTATATCAAATATTATTTCATTTTATTATTTTACATTTTCTTCTTAATTTTATATTTTTTATATATTTCACTTTATGTTCTAACATATTTACAGATGTTTTTTTGTTAAATCACTCACAAAAAAAGACAGCTAAAAATGGCGATTCATCCAAAAGTCTCTCCAACATCCTTTCGTTAACTGATTCAATCTCATCGGCCAATTCTCGATTATCATCATCAATTAACCATTCCAGGACTGACTCTTCATTTTGAAGATCACCTAAAATGTACAAGAATTTATATTTAACTTTATCATTTTATAAAATACGATGAAGTAAAAAGATAGAGTAATTGTCAAAGACCTTCGAACAAAAGAGGATTGCCATTACGGAAATAGACAAGAGCAGGAAAAGTTTTAATGGAATATCTTTTCGCTAACTGTGGATCTTGAATTTTCACCAAGTGTATACCAAAGACGTCACATTCATCGTCGACCCTTTCTAAACCTTCTAATATTTCGTCGCATATATGACAGTTTTGTTTGTCTGAAATAAATAGTTGTCTGAAAATATCTTGTGTTTTATCGTTGAATGTTTAACTTCAAGTTCAAAGAAAATCTTACAGAAATAAACAGCAAGATACTGTGTTTCTTCAACAAAGGCTTCCAACATTACTCGAGTTATCAGTTCAACACGATCTTCAGTCTTTTGTGTGATCAGCCATTGCAATACTTCCTCTTCTACGGACAAGTCACCTATAATCAAAACATTAGAAAGTCTAAAATTTTTAAGTGCATAGAGAAAGAACTTTCTTTCTTAAGAAGTGCACATAATACACAAACCTACCTTCGAATACATTGGGTATTTGATTTTCAAAATAAACGAGGACTGGAAAATCTGTAACACCGTAATCCTCAGCTACTTTGTGATCCTAAAAGTGAACAGATCTGTGATTTTACGTTTAGATACAATTTTGTTAAACAGTATAATGTAGGTAGTAATATTTAAATATCATACACATATTTACCTGTGTCTTTATAAAAGTAATACCATGTCTGTCACAATCGTCGTCTATATTTTCTAATTCTTCTAGGATTCCCATACATTGTTCACAATTGTCGATGTCTATAAAAATTATTAAATCATTGAAACATATTTGTGATATAAATGGATGCTTAATATTTCGAGGAAATCATTATATTTGATTTTTATGGTAACAAATGAAAAGTAAACAAAGAAATGGATTATATTTGTGACGTTGCTTGCGATTGAGCATGCCATTTAAGAGCGAAGTTATGTCTACCGTGCAGAAAGATAAATAAACGGTAAATAACAACATTTTTTGGTCACACTGTTTACAACAGATTCTGCAGGGGTGGATGGGTGGTTTTTTACTACACTATTATTACTATTTGAACGTAACATGCTTAAATGCTCGTGCACCTATATATATAAACAGTTGTGTCATGTATGTTAAAATATCTATAAAAAAATTGAAAATTGAAAATATTCTTGAAAAATTGTTGAACAGACGGTGATATAACGGAGTAGTTTTAATTTTTTTCTCTATAAAAAATCTTAAGTTTGTATTTTTTTTCTAAAGGTCATGGAAGTTTTTATTTTAATTATAATTAGTTAACTAATGCACGTATTAACTGTACGTGTGTTTTGTTTGTTGTTGTTGTGTAGTAGTAGTAGTAGTAGTAGTAGTAGTTGTACATATGCATGATAGATATATTATATGTATCTTCACATAATTACGTAAAGATACAATGACAACAATAATCAGGATCATTAATCGTTCTATAAATTTTGTTGTTGGTTTCTTTGTGGTTTTTTTTATTTGTACCGTCAACATCCTCGGTTGTCTCATGTTCGTTGATCCTGTGCTCCCTGTGCCGTGTCTGCTTACGATGCATTTTTGCTTGACACATGTCGCAAAGCGTTCTGTTCCCTACGACATTATAGTATACACGTGTACACCACTTTTGGACAAATTATTTAGATCAAATGAATGTTTTATTCGTTGAGTATATCATCTAAAGAAAAGGAAATTATTTAAACACAGAAAAGATCTTTCTACTTTTGCTACTATTGCAAGTTATCGTATGCAACACGTTCTTAATGTCAATTCGGACAATCAAAGATTTTGCTAGATTCGTTTTTTCATAAGATACATATTTACATATGCAGGATAAAACATCAAATTTAATCATTTAAAATAACTTTTAAATTATATATTGTACAACAAATTATTCTTATATATGCCTTACCCTGTATCTACATAAGTAATATCTTTTCGATAGAATAATCGGTCGGATATCTAAAATTACACTCATTTTTTTCTGTTTAATTTTAAATATTACTTCTTTTTTTTTTCCTAGTGTATACATAGAGAACAGCGAAATTTATAATAAATAATAGCAGTTGTGATTGATTTGAGAGCGTTAGTCACATGAAATATATGTATTATTAGTTTAATTATATAGACAGAATTTAGTTGATAAAAAGCGATTTAATTATGAATGCGTATGTATGTGCGGATGCGTGTGTTTATATGCTTGTTTATTTTCTAGTAATTTAATTACTTTTGCAATTGCAAGGTTTTTTTTTTTTTTTTTACAAAAAAGCCGTAGTTTAATATACTATATAATATATACATATATTTAAATGAAATAAATTTTCGCGCCTTGATAGATTCTTTTAAGAATCAATAGCTGGCGCTTCGATCGACCCATCAATTTGCAGCGTTTCCGACGCATGCGCATAAATTTTCTCCTTTATTAAGTAGTAGAACGCACGGAAGAAATAGATAAAATATAATAAGGTATTTTTGAATTTAATTAAAATATAAATATTTAAAAACTTACAGAAATATACTGCCAAAGACTCGGATTCTCGAATTAAATTGAGAAGTTCTTCTCCATCCAAAGCTTCGATTGCCTCTCCTGATGGATCCTTTTGCGTCATTAACCATTGCAAAATCTGTTCTTCGTCATATAGATCTCCTTCAATGGCATACGAGAAATAGAAAATTAACAGGTATAAATATAATGTAATTATTTACTACTATATCAAAAATTATCATGAATATATTGTAGTATGAATAATTTGATTTTTGAAAAAAAACCGCGGTTTTTCAAAATTAACAATTTGCAGATGGCGTTGATGATCGTCTTCTATTTCTAACGGATTCGTTTGATTTTGAAATACTTGTTACTAGTTATTGCATTTATAATGAATTATTCTTACCAGCAAATATCACCGGTTCTTTTGATGTCATTTTAAAGAAAAGGATCCCTGGTAACGCAAATACTCCGTAATGTTTAGCGAGTTCCTTGTCGTCAATCTTTACAAATTTGATTCCTGCATTATCAGCTTCGTCGTCGATGTGCTCGATTTCTGCCAGAACTCTACTACATTGTTTACAATCGTTGCTGTCTAAACATGCACATATAGTGATGAATTTTTTAAAACATAATTTACATTCTATTTATTGATTTATATAAAAATCAAGCTTGCAAAATTATTTCTCAGTTATTCTGTGTATTAGGTCGATTCATAGTCATGTATAATTTTGGATTTAACATTATATTTTGTTTTTATTACACGCTAAGAAGACTACAAAATATGATGTTAATTTAGAGAGCGAGAGAGAGCGCAATAAAAAACGTCTTTACTTAGGTTAGTAGCCTTTTGTTTTTTATAACATCAGTGTAGTAGTAATCATCGTTAAGGATTAATATTTAATTTGAATAGTTGAATATATATATATATATATAGATATTTACTCACAAAAAAATACAGCCAAGTAATCTGTACTTTGACGTATTTTATAAAACATCTTCTTGTTTATTCGTTCGATATGATCCGTTAATTCCATGTTATCAGGATCAGTCAACCAATCAAGAATCTCTTCTTCGTCATCGATATCACCATCATAATTAGTACTTTTACCTTTTCGGAAATAAGTTATACCAGGCGGGTTTCTATAACCATATTTTTTGGCCATTAAACGATCCTTCATGCGAACTATTTTAATTCCATATTCTGCAGCTTCGTCATCAATCAACTCAATGTGTCTGAGTACTCGAGGACTTTCCGGATCTTCTTCTTTGTCTATGAATAATATGTTTGAGAAGAAAACCACTTGAATGTGTATTTCATATGGTATTATATTATTTCCACAACGTTCACAATTGATTCAACGTCGTCAACGATTGAATTGAAGAAGAGAAGATATTTTGAAGGTAAAAAAGGTTTAATTTAGTTTGGGTTAATATTTGAACAAATGTTAATTCAATTCTCGAGAAAATCTATCGCGTTGGTCAATAAGTAATCAGATAGATCAACATAATTTTATCGAAAATTAATAAAAATTATCTTTTTTTTCTTTTTTCTTCAAATGTTCTTTTACATTTAGTAGAATCATCGCTCGTTCTAAAACACCCTTCTATGTAAAATGTCGATTGAAATATCATATTACTTATTGGCCAAGCTAATAAATAACGGATATAGAGGAATATACTTTCTTACAAAATATAACTGCGAGAAATTCCTTCGTATCAATATACTTCATTAGAGTTTCTCGATCAATCTCCTCTATGCTCTCGTCGGTTTTCTGTTTCACCATCCAATCGAGAACTTCAGTTTCGTCGAGAAGATTACCTGAGATATTGAAGAAAATTCCAATTTGTGTTAATTACTTTACTTACCGCAATTTCTCTCATTCTTTTATTCCTTTTTTTATCAACCATTTGCAGGAGTCGAGAAAGGAGTCCTACGAACGAAGCTGTTGTTTCTGCTTGCACATTTCTTTTTTCTTTTTTCATTTCGATTAATACACATAATTGTAGTTTATACTTACAGATTTAAATAGGAAAAACAATTGGAAATAATTTGAACGTATTGCGACTGAATTATTTCAAAGAACAAAATACTCTGGAATGGCTATTCGAATGATTAAAGTTTTCAAATAATTGATATCACGATGTAACTAATACTGTTCAAAATGAATATAGACCAGAATATATTCATTTCATTATTTAGTGCAATAAATATCGAATTGATAAAGCAATTAAAAGGGGAATAATCACTGAGTAAGTGATTTGTGTAACATGCGAAGGTATAACAAAACTTCAATGTGTTTTATTTGCGTTTTTTATAACAATGATCCATAATTAACATGGACTAAGCAAGATTTTTAACTCATAACTGGTAAACGTAAGTTGGATAGTTTATATTCTTTTTCTGTATGTCTTGATACTTTAATTACATAATAATAATAATAATAATAATAATAATAAACTTTTTTCATTTGTTTATTTAAAATTGTCATCATAGCAGTTATGAGTTAAGGATGTTAATTGATAACTAAATGAGAAACCCATTTATTATCGTATAATAATGTGTTTATTGTTGTACATATCGATTTTGTTCAGATCAACGGTGATAGTTTTCTTTATTTTGTAATTTTTTAATATGTTTTGTTATTAGTCAGTGCACAAATGTCATTTATGGAAAATATTACATATTAAATTGTAATTGTTTTCTCTCAAATATTATTTAACGTTGAAACTTTTCAATATAACTACTAATCATTTTTAGATATGCGTGCAACAGATGACAGATCATTCATTGTGCTCTCTTCTCTCTCTCTCTCTCTATATATATATATATATATATATATATATATATGTTTTAATTATAAATTTATTATTTTCATCAATACAAATTTTTCTTGATAATTTGAAATCTTATTTATTATTTTTATTATTTTTGAAAAATTTTACATATACGTAAAATACGTAAATTTATAAGTACATATTTTTTTTTATGTTTTGTTAATTCTGATATCGATGTTTATATATTTGACACTCTACGTATAATATTGGCGCGTGCAATCCAATAAGCAGAAACATGTTAGTGAGATAAGAGTTAATACTTTTCCACAAGATAATTGATTTATACGATATTAAATTTATGCCCTTAGATTGGATATGTTATATGCAGAGAGCTAAAAACAATAATCATTATGATCAGCACGCAATTCTTTTGTACAATAACGTGCACCGATCGTCAAAATATATGTATATATATATTTTTTAAATTTATTTTAAAGTCTATTAAATGAGTATCATCGATTGCAAACAACAAAGTGTTAAATTGAAATATAAACGCGAAAATAAATCTACTATAATGTTGGAGGAGTGAAAATAAGATAAAAAAAAAATCGAAAAAAAGATATTCCAATGAGTTTTATGTGCGTGATAAAAATTATTATAAATTATGGGATAATTATTTTTTGAAAAAAAAAAAAAAAAAAACATGACCGATTGAAGAAATTGAATAAACTCAATATATATATGATATATTTGTAAATCATGATAGAATTGCGTACGTGAGAAAACGGCAGCCTTTTTTTTTAAGCTTTTTATAATTCGTCTGAGATCCAAGTAACGCAGTCGTTTTCGTTTTTTTCTTTTTTTTTTCTTTTATACAAAAAAAAAAAAAAAGAAAACCGAGTCGCTAAAACAATAATCGCGTGATAAATCTAAATTTCACCCGACAAAAATAATTGTTCTAATTGTAAGTAAATAATTAAATTAGTATAAAATGTATTGACAACATTTCTAAAATTTTTTTTTTTCTCTCTATTTTTTTGATCATTTATATTTCTATAATGTCTCTTAGGCATTTATTTTGAATATATTATCGATGAAATGCAACAAAAATTCGATTATATATATACATGTATAGATATATACACAGAAATATACACATATATACAGAAATCGATGTGATGTTAATAATTGCGAAGGAACGCAGATATATATATAATATTATTGAGAAAATAAAAGGAAAACCGAGAGACACTATTGAAAAGAATGTGATCACTCTAATCAATTCGAAAATATAATAACAATGAATAAACATCTTAAATAATCAACAATAGTTAATAATAAAATAATAGCGAAGAGGAAAAAAAGGAATTTAAATGAATAAATGAAATTTCGATACATTGATCCACCAAGAAAGAAAAAAGGAAATATATATATATATATATATATA
>NW_015149068.1:458054-459204 GCF_001465965.1 Polistes dominula | reverse complement strand
ATAAGACAAAGAAAAGTGGTAGCAGAAGTCTTAATATCTTATTATTTTAATTTTTCTTTTTTTAATTTTTCTTTTCTCTCTTTCTCTCTCTCTCTTTTTTTTTTTTTTTACTTTACAGAATGTACAGACAAACATTGTGGACACGGCGAGGCAGAATTAATTTTTTTTCTGTCTCTATCTTCCTCTCTCTCTCTCTTTTTCTTTCCTTTTTTTTCTTTTTTTTTTTTTTTGTATATCATTACCTTTTAGATCCACTAATTGTAAGATCTAATTGATTGATGAATTTTGATAGGACTTACGTGATAAACGAAATAAAAAGCAAAAAAATAAATAATTGTTTTCGCGAGTTTAATATGTAACATGTATTGTTTGAAATATCCCGGATGATAACTCGTAGGAAACAGCCATCGTCGTCCACAGAAAAGTACGTGTATGCGTGTTTCATGGACCATAGATGATGTTCATCTAGCACTTGGACTTGGTTAGATTCTCTTCAGACACGATGCAAGATCCGCGAGGCACCTATATCCGAGATAGACGAAGACCAAACGTAAGCTTACACCGTTTCCATTTCTTTTCTAATATCATCTTTATTGCCTATTATATTATATATTTGTTCATTTCGTTTTAGGCCCATATTGCAAATGCCTGTGTTCCATAATGAAATTTTCTTCGATACCTCTACGACCACGATTCTACGTCTTGGTATTTATTAAATCACTGTCCATCGCAATAAACGAATGTTGTTAACAATTGTTGACATATATATATATATGTGTGTGTATATCAATGAGAGATTGTTCTGATAATGTTTTGATTTTCAGCGTGATGCATTTGGACAACGATTTAATCATCTACTAGAGTGCTGTGCCAATAGAATTATTTACCGGTTCCAAAAAATCCTCTTTTCGCTTTTGACTGGGATTGCTTGACTTCGGTAGTTGAAGCAGTACTCTTGATCGTCGAACTGGTTGTTGCCATCTTTCTGCTCTCCTTAGCTGTTAGCTTGTTAATAGGCTTCAATGCCGAAGTTTCCATTTTACCGAACCTGCTTTTGACGTTACCATGAAGTCTATCCTTTTCCTTGATAACGGAGCTGACTTTTGTGGCCTTGGCGAGTTTAGTGCCGCGAGCAACCTTCGCAGGACAG
>NW_015149068.1:445554-453054 GCF_001465965.1 Polistes dominula | reverse complement strand
ATAATAATAATAATAATAATAATAATAATAATAATAGTTATAATAATAATAATAATAATAATAATAATAATAATAGTTATAATAATAGTAATAATAATCATTTGCATTGTACACTTACTAAAATATACCACAACATATTCGTGTTCGCTTATGAGATCGGTCAGAATTTCATCCGTGACCTCTTCGATCGTGGCAGTGTTTTTTTGTTCGATTAACCATTCCAAAACTTCATCTTCGTTGAGAAGATCACCTTCGTAAATAGCTGGTATCTTATCTTCGAAATAAACTAAAGTAGGAAGATGATCGATACCATATTCTTTCGCTTCTGCATCATTATCCATTCTAATGATAACAATGCCTTCCTTTTCGAGTTCATCGTCGATATTTTCTAATTCGTTTAAAATACGTATATCCTGCTTGTCGTCTTTGTCGTCTATAAACAAATTATACAATTTCATTCATCCATACATTATTACAAATACAACAGAGAGATTTTAGATTTTCTTACAAAAAAGAACAGCAAGATATGGTGAAGTTTCAATGAGCTTTTCCATCATCTCATCCGTTACTTCAGGAATCTCAGTATGTTTTTTCTGATGTAAGAGCCAACCCAATAACTGATCTTCGTTCATTAAATCACCTATAATAAAATCAATATAATCAAAATTGATCATTTGAAATATTTCAATGAGTTTATTGAAATGTTACCTTCGTAAACGTGAGGTATTCTTTTTTCGAAGAAAACTAAAGTTGGAAGGTTTTCAATACCATATTCCTTGGCTTCATCTAAATCATGAATCTTAACAAAGGCTATGTTATGTTGATCACAATCATCGTCAATGTTTTCTAATTCGCCAAGTACGTTTTTACTTTTTTTTTGATCTTTGTCATCTAAACAACAACAACAACAACAACAACAACGATAACGATTTTATTCCAACGATAATTATTATATTAAGCGGTATAAAAAATAAAAAATAACAAAAAAAAATAAAAATAATAATCAAATTTATTACTAACAAAAAAGTACGGCTACGTGGGGCATTTTTTCAATAACTATGTCTAACATCTCGTCGGTGATGTCCTCTATTTGTTCACTCTTTTGCTGTTGTTCCAACCATTTCAATACCTTCTCCTCATCCTCCAAATTACCCTCGTACATCGTTGGTATTCCTTTTTCAAAATAGAGCATACTTGGTATCTTTTCTATACCATATTCCTTTGCTTCTTCAGCGTTATCGATTTTCACAAAAGTAATTCCCAATTGATCGCATTCGTCGTCAATGTTCTCCAATTCGTTTAAAATCCTTTGTGATTTTCTATCGTTGTTATCATCTTATTACGTAAAAACAATTAGAAAAATATTCAAATATAAAATTAGGTCATAATAATAATAATAATAATAATAATAATAATAATAATAATAATAATAATAATAATAATAAGCTTAAACTTGAAAAAGAACTTACAGAAAAGAACAGCCAAAGTTTTGCCATCCTTTATCAAACGATCCAACATCTCATCGGTAACATCTTCTATCTCATCTTTTTCTAATTGAGATAACAGCCATTCTAAAATCTCATCCTCGTTTTCAACGTCACCTATAATTATAATAATCTGTTATATAATAATCTATCTGTTGGATAGTTTAATTTATTAATCTTTCATTTGATCAATACCACCTACCGTCATAAACATTTGGAATTTGCTTTTCAAAATAAACAATAGCTGGTATAGAATCAATACCAAATTCCTTCGCTGCTTTTTCATCGTCAATCTTAACGAATTGAATCCCATGTTTGTCCAAATCGTCATCAATCTTTTCAAGCTCGTTCAATACTTGCATCGAATCTTCGTCACCGTGATCGTCTGTTTAAAATACAATTCGACTTATTATAATAATTATATATTATAACGTACATTAACAATTTTATTGCTTATTGATCAAAATATACATATACTTACAAAATAAAACGACCAAGTTATCGATGTTTCCAATCAAAGTGTTCAATGTTTTAGCCGTTACATCTTCGATTACATCTTCTTCATCGCCAGTACTTTTATTTGCTACTAGCCATTCCAATACGTCTTCCTCTCTGCTCAATTCGTCTATGCAATCACATTGAATTTATTATTTGACCTTTGTCAAATTCATCTTTACATCTTTACAAGTTTTTCTATAATTGATAGTTGATACATACGTTCGTAGATAATAGGTATTTGGTGCCTATAATAAACGAGAGCCGGTAAAGGTCCGAGATTATATTCTTCGGCAAGTTGTTCATCAGCAATTTTGACAAAACCAATACCCAATTGATCAGCTTCGTCATCAATATTCTCCAATTCTTGAAGTGCTCTCAAGCATTTTTTGCAGTCTGGCTTGTCTGTCCCATTAGAAATAAAGTGATAGATTACAAATCCTATCTCCATCATCTTCTTATTTTTCATTTGACATTAAATTATTCTTTCTCTTTTGTATTATAAAATAGCAATCAATTTCTAAAAAAAAAACTATATAGCAAAACTGTTTCATTTGGTGAAATTTCATTGGTTCAATTGATGCGAGTAGAACATGGAAAAACAAAATAAATATATCCTATAATAATATTATAAATAGTATGCATTTTTTATCATTGAGAACATTACAGATGACTACTAAATTACTAAATAAGTAGACAAAGGACACACCATCCATATACAACATGTATCTAAGGTATTGTTTTAGCTTTCTAAGAAAATATCAAATTTGTTGTTAATATAGAATAAAATAGCAGAATAAAATATATAACCGTTGAAAGAAAAAAAAAACGTCAACTAGAAGCAAGGTTTAAGTTAATATACATAAAAGCATGTACATAACATATATATACATACATGATAGATAAAAGCACTAATGTAAAAGGTAAGGATTGGTAGATTTGCTTTTGAATGTGTACTTACTAGAACCGGTGCCAGCACATCGCTGCGTATCCGGACCTATCCACATTAACACACACAAAAACGTTTCACATATATGTAATATTTACAAGTATTGTCATAATGCAACGGGTCGCAAAGCGAAACGTTCGACGAATCTCATACGTAATCGTAAATTAAATATCGCATTAGGCATGTAGCTTTGCTCGACGAGAGTCGTGATTTCATTATTTATCAATTGATTGCGATATATTGGATCTCATATTACAAGCAATTCGCAATCATCTTACTTTCAATCATTACTTTCGTCAAGCAACATTAATTATGCCAGCAGAACTGCAGTGTGTGCATTGACTTTTATTAAACAATCATCGGTAGTAAATTGTGTATGCATGTCTTCTTCTGTTCTATCATGTTCTTATATACATATATGTGTACATATACATATACATATACATACATGTATATTTTCGTGTTCTTTGCGATACGTTATGTGCGCAAACCTTGGTACCTGTACCTTGTTTGTCGCTAATTAATCAAAAAAAGAGACATAGAGACAATAACGATTCATTACAGAAAGAATAAGGAAAAACAAATACTAACATTAGGTAAGATTGAATAGATTAGTATGTATCTACAGGTAATCCCAAAAGGTTTGATACTGACCTTTCATTGTCATAAATTTAAACGTTAAAAACCTTTTGGGGATATCCTGCATATACGTATGAGTATATATGCGTTGTTATTTGTGTAAGGATTTATTTATAACATATAACGAAAATAACTAACGAGTTATGTGAATGACAACATTAGATATGTACAACAATATATATGTATATACAGAGTTATGATAAATATTGCTTTTTTTTACCGTTTGTTTACTTTTTAGACACGTCCAGTTGAAAAAAGGGAATATATTCAAGCGCGCAACAAGGACTAGGAATATGAGAGTGAAAAAAGAGTAAATAAGGAATGATATTTGCAACACGTCTATCACAATGAAGTACAGCTACTTATCATGGACTATGTTTGATATTGTATTGATATATATATATATTTATCCTTTCTAAAAATATCCGTGTTGTCCTAGTGGGACTAGTATGCCGTAGGAACGTAACTTTTAAAATGAATCATTCATTTTCTAGACTATTATTTAATTGTATTGCTCTGTGATCGAAGAAATCGCTCTCTCCCAATATGATGCTAATTTGAAGTAGATTGAAAAAGAACAATTCGAGAAGAGGATATGTAAATAAAAATAAGGAGACAACAAAATAAAAACTCACAGAAAAGAACCGCTACGAATTCGGTATCTTCGACGATTTTATCCAGAATTTTGGCATTGACTTCTTCTATCCGATCAGGTAAATCCATTGCTTCTAAACTAGTAAGAAAGTCTAAAACGTTTTCTTCGTCCATCAAGTCTCCTAAAATGATGAATGATGAATTATTTATAGGAATTTATTTAATATTATTTTCATTCCATTATTTAAAAAAGGATTTGATATTTGTCATGATGATCCTAAATATTAAACAAATTTTAATATAAGAAATATTACAAGTGTTTCAGAGTAAATAGATTACTCTAGATTTTGTTCACAAATACTTGTGTCTTATGAATATTTCATTGAACAAATTATTTATAGAGAGGGGGTGGAAGGAGGGAAAATTGTTTTATTATTTTTGTTTTTCAATAATAAATTGTTCAATCTCACCATCGTATATAATTGGTTCTTTTTCACGGAAATACGTGAGGGCAGGGAAATTTTTAATTCCATACTGTTTCGCAACTCTTTTATCGTTGATCTTGACAAAATCAACTCCAAAGTGATCCGTGTCATCATCTATTTTTTCCAATTCGGCTAATACTTTGTCACATGTCGTACAGCTTCTCGCATCTGTAACCAATCAATTATACTATTTTATTATTATAAATATATATCATTTATAGACATATTTGTTATAAATTAGATGGATAAACATATATTTCTTTTTATTTTGCGTGATTTGTTTCAACTTGGAATATAGGATAGTTTATATCGCGATTATTTTGTATTTTTTATCGTTAATTAGATCTCTAGGTTTTGTAAGTATTCAATAGTTGGTGCCGTATTTTAATTCAATTATTTCAATTGATTCACGTGACACGTTTTTTTTTTTTTTTTCAAATTTACGTACGACATAATCTTGCTTTTTCCATTTTTTCCTATATTATTATATCTTCATATATTGTTAACACAAATTAACACTTTTTAAATAATTATACTCAAATATGAGATGATTAAAATGTCAAATTACAAATTTCATGTTCTTTTGTGCTTAATATTTCAACTCACCGAAATTATAAGTGAAAATTAATTAGACTCCATTGAACAGTTTAATATTATATTAAATGAACGTATATTATAATAAAGCCACAGCAACGCGTGGCCGGGGCACCTATATATTATATAATTTTTTTTTCTTTTTTTTTTGTGTTTTTTTCTTTTATTATCGCCTTATCGTATTCAAGAACATCTCGAGCTTCAGGTTCATTGAAAATTCAGTCCGCACTTTTGTATTTTATGTTTTTCACCAGTCTCTTGGCAGACTTGTCCGAGCTCTTTGCCGGCTCTATTTGCGGTGTCGGCTGACCGTGCTCTAAGCGAGTATTCGGTTACAATTGTTGAATATGGAACGTTTTACAATTAATTGGCATAAATAGGTTAAACAATACTTTACACAATCTACTCTAGACATTCTCCTTACATATATATGAATAATAGAAAAACAAATTACGTTTTTCTTATACAATTACTTCTACTACTTTTATTTTGTATTATTTCATAAAAAGTATTTCTCATCATTAGGAGATCATCCATTATAGTTTTTCATAAATGAATTAATTGTATCTCCAGTATCAAGACAAAATTTCTATTCTTCCTGAAATTGTAAGTATGATATAAAAAAAAATTAAACACATAAATTATATTCCGTATTAAAATGTTATTTCATATTTTATTTCAGATCATCGCATTATTGAATTCATGATTAACATTTGTAAAAAAAAAAAAAAAATAAATAAATATTATGCAAGAAAATGATACAAAAACAAATGAAATTTTACATATATAACAATTTGTATTTTAAATAATTCAGGATTCTTAAAAAGAAAATTCATGGCTGCCATTTGTAAAACAAAAGACTAAAATACTATCGGAGAGTAGAAAAAAAAAAGTGCAATGGTAATAATAAGATTATTTGCTTAGCAATAGGCAAATCGAAAAAGAAAAAGAAAGAGAAAGAAGAAAAAAAGGAAGGAAAAAAGAAAAAGATAGTCTACAAGAGAAGCGGCACGAGACGATGAGAGCGGGAGAACGTGCCAGCTGGAAATAGGTTCGACGTGAGAGCTCGTGGTCCGGGTCCTCCTCCTCTACGTATACATGCGTATAAGTGCGTTCGAAGACGAAGACATCGTCGACGAACCGCGACGATTTGTTGCCCGGGCTTTTACACCAAGCTTCTTCCTTTTTTCTTCTTTTTTTCTTTTTTCTTTTTTTCTTTTTCCGTAGAAGATTATGCTTAGCAATTTTCTTCCACGTGATCAACCAATAATGCTACCTCAAAGTACGAATGGATCGTCGAAATTCGTAGACACACGGTAGTAGTAGTAGTAGTAGTAGTAGTAGTAGTAGTAGTAGTAGTAGTAGTATTAGTCAAGCTTTTCTGATTAGTAGGGTAAGCGCGAAAGAGGAAGAAAGAAAGATAGATAGAAAGAAAGATCGTGTGTGTGTGAGAGAGAGAGAGAGGCTTGGAGGCAAAAGCCAAAATAACTCGAACGGGTTCTAAATGCGGCAGAGTGCTCGGCCTTGCTACAGCGCCTTTAAGAATCAAGTACCACTCTAGGATGATTCCTGTATACAAAATTCATACGTTTTTCTTTCCAACCGAAATAATTTCGGTATATATATGTTAACAGATATTCAGTAATTATTAATTAGAATTAATAAGTAGTAAGAATTTCCCATTTGAAGTAGTTTCTTCATACGTAAATGTTCATTCATTGATCGAGATTAGGCTATATTTCGGTGGTTTTTTCTTTTTTAATTTATTATCGTCTTTCGTTTAAACTCGATGAATTTAAAGCAACATCGAGCACGTGTGTGTTATATCTCCCCCACCCCCACCTACATAATACCACCCCTCATTCCCTACCTTCTTTCAGTTTATTACAATACATAGTTCGCTTTTAGGTATGAGAGTTTCTCTCTCACTGGGTGGATAAACTTGGCAGAAACAGTGAATTCGTGTCTGTTATATCACACAGGAAAATTGCCTTGATGTGTCTATAGAGAGAAGGTCATAATTCCTTCTTAGATCGTCTATAGTGTTCATGAATTCAAGAAAGTAAACTGTCCTAAATGCGTTAGTTAGTTAAAGCATGTATTAACATTTTCTAACTGTCTCTAAATACAAGTATCAAGTGCCAAGTTAATGTGAAGTCGCTGAACCAAATGATATGTAACCTTTGATGGAGTTCATTATGTCGTGTATAAAGAAACGTCATGGAAGTATTCAAATATGTTTTTTTTTTTTTTTTTTTTA
>NW_015149068.1:400201-445433 GCF_001465965.1 Polistes dominula | reverse complement strand
AAAAAAAAAAAAAAAAAGTAATTTTATTAATAATTTTATTAAAAGTCACATGCAAATGTCCACGTGGCTTAATAACATAACTCTTGATTACTATATTTTTATTAATAGAAAAAAGTTATAAGCTAAGCAATATTACTTTGGTATAAAGAAAAGAAAAATAACAACAGTTAATACAATGTAACATGATCACCAGTCTATCTATCTACTACCTATAAGTAGAATCGACCTGGCGGATTCCTTTTTCATTAGAATAAGTTTTAAATAAGTTTTGTAAGATGGATCAAAATTATTCGTACACCTTCCCGACATTATCATCATATTGATATATGTGTTTAATGTGTTTGCAACCACCGAGCAGATTGTTCCTCTGTTAATGTATATTACGTGTATGCATGCTAGAACGTAATATATGTGTGTAAAAGACAAGACAAGATTCTACTTTCCGCCCCCCCCCCTACATAATGTTTTTAGCTTGTATTCGTAACAATGTAATTACGATTACGTTAACGTTTATGCAATAAGATACGAAGAGAAGAGTATAATATTCTTGAAAACCTTCCAATAAATTCTCTTCCTATCGTTTACGTCAGCGCATCGCTATCCTGCACAACAGTATTATACAGACTCGTGTGTTATGTTCATGATTACGAGCGATGAATGATCATTCGATGTAGTTTACTAGACAACGGCATGGCCTTATTCTAAGTAAACGTAAGAATTAATCTAATTAATTGGAATATAGAAATGCATCTATTCTTTTATTTTGTCAAATAAAATGCGACCTAATAGAAATTCAAACAAAAAAACAAAAACAATTAATTATTCGCTAAAACAATGATTAAAATCAAATGGTGTAACATACGGCATCTTCATCAGCTAGTAAATAATGAATAATCCACTTGAAAGTAACAAAATATAATAATGAAAATAATTGAATGAAATATAACATAGTACTTTATTCTCTAGACACTCATTTAAATATGTATTGAGAATGGTATATAGTATATATAGTATATATAGTTGGACAAAAAAAAAACCAATAGTTGTTGATTAGGCTTACACCAAAACACAGCAACAAAATCCTTTTCGTTAAGGATTCTTTCGAGTTGTTTGGCAGTGACTTCTTCGATCACAGATTCCCCGTCCTTGCTAACACCAAAGGTCCTACCACCACCCCGAGACCCTGAAGAAGAATCGTCTTGTTTCGTCCTTGAGGCGGCGTCGACGCGACCAATCGAGGCCGTTATTGCAAGGAAGACGGTCAAAGTGGTTAACATCGTTTTTAAGGATATAAAAGAGGGAAAAAATAGGGAGGAGCTCGAACCGATGCTATTCCGCCTTCTTCTTCGCCAGCACCAACACCACCGACCGAATCTTACCGTCGAACCGTCGTTCCCCGTCGACATCGTCACACTGACTAACACGCCGCAGCTATTTTTGAATTTTTCGACAGCGGTTTTGCCACCGTTACGATCACTATACGACGACGACGACGACGACGACGACGAAGACGATGAGGAGGATCAAGAGGACCAACGTAAGACATTGCAGCAATGTCTATAAGAGAAAAACGACGACACGCATACACACAAGCTTTTCTATTATCATCTTGTGTATCTACTACCGGATTCCTTTATAGTTTCCTTCCGTTTTATCTTATTGGATTGGATATTCAAAAATAACTATCGATTGTCTGCAATTTAAATGGAATAAGACTTTCATAGATATTCTAAGGATTTATCATGAACATTTTGGTAACTTTTAATTTTTGTTTCATATTATTCAGGGCCATATTTTGATTAAATATTATTCTTAGAAAATGAAATGGATAAAAAATTGTATTTAAATTTATGCATTAGAAATGGATATTTTTATTGTAAATATAGAACACGAATAATTGTGTTTTGTTTTCTTTTTCTAATCATATTTGATTAGGAAGTTAGAAATATATAATCATATCAATTAGATCAGAGTAGTATAATAATTGTAGGATAAAGAAATCATTATTTATATATTTACGTGAATAAGTTTTTGCTTGTATTAGAATTATTGTGAAAAATATTGAACAAATTGTAAGTTCGATGTTTTTCGGTCTCTAAACTCTAGCCGTTATTAATATCACGATATAAAAATACTATGAGATGAGTGACGTCAGGAACATCTCGATTATATTGGCATTTGATACTATAACTTTAGAGATACAAATACGGTATAGGAAAGATCTTACAATAGTTTGATTATTTTATTTATTACTTTTCTTTTTATACTCTAAATATATTTATCAAAGAAATATTGAAACAATACTTTATTATATTTATTGTAACTGTTGTTAGATCACGATACATCTTTGGTGACATTACATTTGAATAAATCTCTGTACATTTCATTCTTATTTATAAATAGAAACAATAGATAATATATAATAATCCTAATAATGCTTAATACTAGCATTGGTAAAAAATAGATTACAAAATTATAAACAATAGAGTAAAGTAATAATAATTTGTATACTCTATATTTGTTTACAGAATTTATGATGACGATGTTTTATCATCGGCCGATGTATCATCAATATCTTTATCTTCATTTAACGTTTGGACATTATCTGTAGTATTTGATGACGTGGTAGCCTCCTGCAAACAATATCATTTAATTAATTAATTAATTAATTAATTAATTTATTTATTTATTATATTAATTTGATTGTGAATCAATAAATACTTGAGAAAGAGTAGACAAAGAAGATGATGTTAAATTTGGATTTTGCAGAACGTCCGGAACCGGAGCCGATGGTTCACCATAAGTTTCATGAAGAGCTTCCAACCTCGTACTAAGAGCAGAACCTCTTCTACTAGTAGCATTCATTTTGTTCATTAACCACTGGGCTTGTTCTTCCAAACGTTTTAATCTGTCAGCTCGCGCAGTCAATACTTGTTCAGGTGTGTTAGTAGTCAAATCTGACTTTGATTTTGATTCTTTTAGCACGTTCTTAGAATCTTTCGAGTCCAATGATTCATCTTTGTTTATATTTGTTACAGGTGTATTATCTGTTGTTGAGTTTATTTCATTAAAAGCATTTTTTAAGGCTGGTGTAAAAAGTTGATTGGGGGGTGAATTATTTCTAGTCACAGGAAATGGTCCAATAGAAAATATTGGCGTTGGACTAGATGTACTTAATAATATAATATTACCATTAGATTCCTCAATAGAATTAGAATTTTCTTGAGTATTGGAAACATCTTCTAAGCTTATCTTTGAATTACTAGTTGATGTGACTTCTTTGTCAGTTTTGTTATTGTTACATATCTCCAATGTATTTGAATCGGATGTAGAATAGCATGATTGAATATTTATATTATCTTTCGTTTCATTATTACTAAGACAATCTGTCGGAATCGATGGGTCATTTTTATTATCCTCATGATTATTTTCCGATCTAACATTATCAACAAAACGTATAAATGGCAATGCAATATTTTCTCTAGAATTAAATTCATCACTACTCGATTCCGTATCATCGTCTATTTTTATAAGATTTCGTATTACAGTAGTTAAAGCTTGATCTAAGGGATCCAAAGGTTGTTGTAAAACTTCCGCGACGAGCTGTAGACAAAAATAAATATCCTATTAGATAGATCCTGTTAGTTAACAACATATGCATAAACAAATTTCTACGTACATCTGATTCTTGAGTATTTGTAGGTTCTACCAATGATGATGATGATGATGATGATGACGATGATGATGACGATGACGATGACGATGACGATGACGATGACGATGACGATGACGTTGTATCCAAAATCTTAATCTCATCAAATTCAGTCTCTTTTTCTGCTACAGGTACTTGAGTTGTTAAAGCAATGGAAGAACTCGTTTCTGGTAACCCAATATCATCAGGTTGTTCCAATTCTACAGTTGACATCGTTGAACTTTTCGGACTTTCCTACCCCAAAATTAAATTGATCAAATTTATATGTTCAATATTTGAATATTGGTAATATAAAAGTTTATTGTGTGTGTGTGATAGATTTTACATAAGAAAATAATTGTCATATAAACCTTTCTGGTTCTTCTTGTTAAACCCATTCGAACTCTGTCTTCAACAGTTTCATCTTCCTCATCGGTATCGTCACCTCGTTCATCGCTAAAGCCACTCTCAGCACTACGTTCAAATTTATAATTATGAACGTATGAAGATTAAAATGAAAAAAGATAAAAAAGAAAATGTAACTTTGTGCTTACCTGTTATTAACAGAATCATGGACAGAAAGCATTTTCCTTGCAGCAAATTCACGTCGTAAACTTCGCCATTCTAATTCAGTATTAGTATTTTTCTGTCTCGCTGATTCCCACTTTTCTCTGCAATATTCCAATTCCAATTTCAATTCTTGTAACATCTTTCGTTTTTGTTGCAACTCGTATCTAAGAATTTTCTCGTGTGTATGCAATTGCTGATGTTGAGCTTGCATTCGACCAACAATGTTCCATGTTTTGCTTAATTCAGCAGTTACATCCGAAAGTCTTTTTTCCTGTTAATAATAATAATAATAATAATAATATTTATATTATTATTAAGAATCGGTTATTTTACAAAATATTTTTAAATTTCCATAGTTTGTTTCACTTGCACGAGATTAAAAATACTTTCCACCTCTCCCTTGTTGTGTTCTAAACACTGCCAACTGAAGCACATTTTATATGTTGACCGAGCAATCTGTAAAGCTCTGTTAAGAGCTCTATAGTTACCTGTTCTCCTAGTTTGCTTTCCAAATGCGTGTTTAATTGTTTCATTCGATTCATTTCTTTTTCCAAATGTTTCTTTTCCAGAATTAATTCCTTCAAGTGAATATAAGTTTTACTAACAGATATCACCAATTTTGGGCCACTAGGTGTATCCACAGATTTATAACAACTGTTGGAATCCGAGGAAGACGTTGCCGATGCATTTTGTGAAGCAGCAGCGTGACAACTTAACAATTCCAACAAAACACGCCATACCTTTGTATCAATAACGAATTATACATAAAATGTTAAATATTGGAACTAGAAAAATCATTAACAAATATATATATATATATATGTGCTACCTTTGGTAAGTTATGAGCTATTTCTTCATGCTGTTGATCATCCTCGTTGTTACGTTTTTGTAATCCTTTATTACCATCAACTTGTTCTACCAAATCTAACAAGAGTTTTGGAAGTGCAGCAGCCTCTGTGCAATTATCTCTTGCTATGTCAGTTATGAGATCACGGTTTTCCTGTGGAAACCATGGAACAAGTGGAATATGATTATTATATATAATTATGATCTCATATAGATAGAAGAAAAGGAAAAAGAAAAGCCTGTTATAATAATACCTGTAATAATTGTGATAATCTATCCAAGTCCATGTCAGCGGAAGAAGCTCCCAAAAGCATTTGAGTGAACAAACTGTTGATAAGCGACATTTGATTTTGAAGATCTCTACAATCTGCTTTGGTTAAACCTAATTGAGATTCTAGGTTTGAGATCTCTGTATCTTGGGCGTCAATCTACTTAAAATAAAATAAAGTATTCAACAAAGTACTATTTAAGAAGAAGAAATAATAAAACAATTGATAGATTTTACCTTCTCTTCTGCTTTCCTGAGATCTTCTTCTAAACCTTCGCGCTCCTTTGAGGTATGTTTAAGGTTTTCCTTAACATCGATAAGTTCTTTAATAGCGGTATCCTTCAATTCAGTTATTACTCTTAATCTTTCATTGTATAAACTTTTCAAACTATTGATACTTTCCAATTGACGTTCACATTCTGCACTAAGATCATCCGTATCCAAAAAACTTCTGTCATTTAATCGTGCTAGATTACGTGCTAGATAATCTTTCAATTCATTAGCACGATGTTCACGAGTTTTCAATGTATCTCTCGTCTTGTTGGTAACGTCGGTTAAACAACGAATGATATATCGGTGTTGTTCGGGTTCACTTTCCAGTTGGTATCGAAGATCATCTACTTTCTCTATTTGGAAACGTATATTGTTTCGTAATTCATCAGAAACCTATAATATATAAATGTGTCATTTATTATTATATTTATATACTCATAAATGAATCATCATATGAGTATATTAAGTATTAACCTTTAAAATACTACTGAGTCGTTGAGCCTCGATACGTCTAAGCAACATTTCGTTGTCATCCGAATCTTCATCGATGGATTTAGATCTCTTATTAATTCTATTATCACAAATCACAGTATTATCACACACATTCTGATGACTAGATTGAGTTGATCTTAATAGATCAAGGACCCTAGATGTCTCAGAATGTGCTTCCTTTTCTGCTTCCAATTCTTGCCTAAGTCTTTCCATTTCCGATGATACTGCAGCAATAGCTCTCTGTCTTGCTTCTCTCTTCAATATTAATTCTTTCTTGAATAAATCCATACCGATAGCACGATCTGTGCTAGCAGGATCTTCAGATATCTCGTTTGATTGTGTAGAGTCTGTAATTATTTTTATGTCAACAATATTTGTCCTTATTATATAAAGATAATTCATGAAAAACATACCAATTTGTAATTCTTTTGTAATAGTCTCATCGGTCGGATCGGTTTTCATATCAGTCTTCATAGCTTCCTTCAGTCTTTGAATCTCATTCAGTGCTTCCTCCAAGCTCTTCATATGTTTCTTTTTATCAGATATTTCCTCGACTAATTGTGCCTTTAACTTCATTATTTGATCATTTTCCATATCCTTAATCTGTTCATTTTCTTTAATAACCTTTTTCAAGTCTCCTTCTAAACTTGAGATCCGAGCTTCGGCAGTGTCTTTTTCTAACTGAAACGAGTTTATTTCCTTCATCATGTTTTCCATTTCGTTTTTAGATAAATCGAAGTCTTTTACAAGCTTCTCATGCTGATTTCTACGTTCGTTTAAGCTGCATTCTAAATGTTCGCATTGTTCTTTCAACATCTATGTTATGGAATATAAAGCATTTTTTGTAATATTTTGTTAAAAAAGAAATCAACTAAATCCATGAATGCGAGTGAATAAATGTTAGCTTGTATAATAAACAAACATTATTTTTTATTGTAGGAAATTGTAAATGTGTTACTTGAAAGGAGGAGGAAGAAGAAGAAGAAGAAGAAGAAGAAGAAAGCAATCAGTAAAAGCAAATGCTCGAAATTTCTTTCAAATCTAAAAAGAGATTTTGAAAAGAGAAGAAATCATATATGTACCTCATAATCCTTACATAACTTTTCAGTAGATTTTGTTTGTTCCGCAATATTCGCATTTAATCTTTCGTTCGTATTTTGATATTCGACTTTGTCAGCCTTTAGTGCACGTAGTTGTTCGAATAATTGAATCATTTCATCGTTAGTCAATCTTTCGACGTGCTCCTGTTGCTCCCCTCGATGATCATGTTTATCGTACGAATTCGTATTACAACAAGGTACCTTTATAAATAAATCATCATTTCCAATTGAATAAAAATTGGATATATATACTTCAATTGAAAAATACTTACTCCTCTATTTTCATTATTCCGTACGGTCATTTCTCCTTCTTGACAATTAATTGAGTGTTCCCTATAATATCGATTAATTATTCGTGGAGGAAATTGTTCTGAATTATAAGATTCATTAGATTGATTTATTTCTACGCGAGGTACTCTATCCTGAAAGATATTTTTCTGTTCATCTCTAAAAACATTAGATCTTTCAGATACAACACTTTCAAGCCTGTTGTCTATACGACGACCTTCGAGATTTATTCTCGAATCATTCTCTTCTGTGGATTCTCCTTTTGTATCCTGACTCAATAGTCTTTTCCTCGAAGGTGGTATATTAGACGAAGCTAATTCGCTATTATTGGAAATTAATTTCTGTGCATTTTTTTCCCTTTGTAATTCTATATAGAGTCCCTCCAATTGTGCCAACGCTGTATTATGAGCATTAGCCAATTGTTGATTAGCCTTAGCTAATTGTAAAATAATCTGGGAAAGCTCCATATTTTCGCGATGCTTTAACTTCAATGAAGAACAATTGCTAGCTGCTTCTCCAACAGCTTTCCAATCTGTGTTGCAGCATCGTGTAACGTAAGTATCCATCTGTAAATTGACAAAAATTGACATCGACAAAAATTGATTAATCCGAAAAATGATACGATTGTGACTCATTGTAAATACGCAGAAAAACTCTGTTCTAGTGTTCAGTTTTTGGACATGTGCCAACTCGGGCCCAGCTATGGCGGATAAGAATGAGAAGCACGTGCAAGCATAACAATGATATTGCAATTAAATGTAATTGCTATTTATTCTTGATATTAATTTATAATAAAATGATTGAATGTCAAGTAAACCTGTGCTCGAGGTTCTCCAGTAACGTTGTTGTAACCCGTAGATCGCAAAGTATCTTCATTTGCACCATCAACACAATGAAGAATATTATCTTGAGGATTTTCAGTGTTCCTTGCTCTCAAAGGAATCGATGATGCAGAAGAAGATGGCAAAATATTACTAGTGTTTGCAGCACCCATATCCGCTTAATATAGTATTCTTGTCGATGACGAAATGCAATATATCTTTGGACTTTGGGAAATAATAGAATCTACTTTTCGACGAAACTATCTGAAATATATTATTGCAACACATAACAAACTTGATTTTCATTTTAAAAATAGAATAACCTTAGATTCATTCTTAGAATATATATATATATATATATATATATATATATATAAGCTAGTTTTATTAATATTTTTTTCTCTTTTTTGTAGCATTATTTGATGGCGTAGAAGAAAATGAAGAAAATATAGATAGAAAGATAGGAAGAAAGAATGGAGAGATAGATCAAGCCAAGAGATCAAGATCTGAATAAAAAGATCGTTTAATATGAAAGCAGAGTGAGCGAGAATAATACTGAGCTGCTGATACAAAGGCATTTAATTTTGGCATCGCAAAATAACAAAAACAACAATATGTCACTAAGTAATTTAACTGATAATCGATCTAAATAACTTTTGTACGATCGATCGTATGATTGCAGGTAACAAAGAACTGCGAAGAGATGTTAGAAAATAAATACTAGATATGTAGCAACATGATTGCTCATCGTCTAAACAATTTGTATAAAATACTTCTCTCCTTGTGACTCTGCATTATCACGTTGAAAACATCCAACCAACAATATAAACTGTATAAGAATCTTTCAAATACGAAGCGTCATCATGTGAGTATAACTAAGAATAGCTTAATTCACGTATGAAAACACAAAGAGATCAAATGAAATATTTTATTCAAACAATCGAAAACAAAGCGATCGCACATTTAATCGATTATGCTAATAACTACATATAAACTACTTAGAGATATTTCAATTATCAATCAACAATACTACTCAATCACATTGTATTACTTCATTTTTATTTCATTTAGAATTGATTATTTTATTGCTTAAAATTCATCTTTCGATTTGATCATTTTAATTATAAAATATAGTTTAGTATATAGTGTAAAAGTATTTTTTTAAAGTTGTTAATAATATTTCCAATTGTTTCAATTTAAAACCCATTGGAAAAATACAAGAGGAAAACATTAAAGTATTACCGAGTCAACAAAATCGGTTAGAAGTTATTGGCTTAGAAAGCAAAGAAGCGTGATCTCCAAGTGCGCCAGCAAAAGAGCTTTTTTTAGCCTGAATTTGGCTCGGTTCTTAGACACAGACAGAGCGAGTGCGAGAGCGAGAGCGAGAAAGAAAGAAAAAGAAAGAGAAAGAAAAAAGCTTCAGAACTACTATAAAACACGATTGTCCTACCTGAGAACAATGAGAGCAGCTTTAGAAGAAAAAACAATATCAACACAACAGGTGTAAGAAGATATAAAAATGATTGAAAATGTAATAAGCTGTTTTATTTTATTTCAATTGTTATATTACAGATCTGATTGAAAAATTGTATGTACAAAAATACTTTTGTCAAGAAGGACGGTCAGTGAACGTGAGTACAAAGAAGGATTAAAGAAAGACACAGATTTAGTCAGAGGAACCTTGAGTTAGAAAGTTAACGTATAGATAGAAAATTTAAGAACAAACGAATGTGTAAATTTGTCGTGTTTATAATATATTGTTATATTTTAAATAAATGAAATCATCGATGTATTTAGAATGTTAAAAATTTGTTTGAAGATAATCTTGGTACTTCATACAAAAATATCATTTTATTTTGTGTGTGTGTTTTTTTTCAGGTAAGGTAGATGATAAAAGCAATCTGGGAAACAAAGGATTGTAGATAGATAATAAAAAAAAAAAGAAGAAAGGATATAAGAAAATAAGTTCTAGTGATAGATTAAGCTTTCACAGACTTGGATTTTGTTAGGATCTACTCACTACTGGTCACCCGATTAGTTAGCTACGTGTATTCGGCTTGTTTGAGATCAAGAGCAATGACTACCGTTGTCGCTGGTAGCCAGCGACTTACTTCTCTAAAAATACCATTTCGAAAGACCGCGTGCGCTTTACATGTCGACAAACGCGCAGGAAATATCATTGCGCAGTCGCGATTGAAAATTCCATATGTAAACGTTTTAACAAAAATAAGAAGAAAATGTATATAGTTATGTCTTTATTTATGGATACTGTTTTCCTCTCATGACAAAGAATTCAGTAAGTCGAATGATATTATTTATTGATAAAATAGTGTCATTTTCTTTTCTCTACAAAAAATTTCTTTTTTATTTATTAAAAACAACACGTACGATAATATATATTATAATTATTATTAATTTCATTTAAAGGTGATTACAATATGATATTACAACATGATTATTAGATTTACAAAGAGATACATCAACTCGTTATATTCTTCCAAATAAAAATAAACAATTGAAATAAATGTATACAGAGGAGAGATTAACATTAAGAATTTTTGTTCGGATAAAAGGTAAAGAAACAATTCACAAGATTTATATAAAATAATCAATAAAAAAGCAAAAGAAATTAATTAAATTCTTATACAGTAACTAATAGTCGACAAATAAAATTAATCAATATTGTAAATGTATACCACCGACCAATAAACTTTCGTTCATAGGGTCAATAGAAAAAAAAAAGAAGGATTCAATGCCGTCATCAATGTTTATGGAACGTTGGATAAAGTCAAACGTAAAGATAGATTTGGTTTCTAGCGAAAGACGTGAAAAAATCACAATTCGAAAGCAAGCCATTTTCCCTCGCTCGCAAAAGAGAGATTCAAATATTGGCGCCGTAAGAGTAAGCGGTGTGGCGCTGTTGTTTAATTTCAATGGCAGAGGAGTGGGGGCTTAAGTGGCGCCGCCGGCTCGTCTCCCCGCACACGCGCTTCAGTGTCATAGTGATCGTTTCGGGGTGAGCATTGTATTTTAGTTGTCCTCGAAATCGCGAATGCGTCCAAACGTTCGTGAGTCCTCTTGGCGGGTCTTTGCTCGAGACAACATAGAAGGGGTTCAAGAGCAACAAGGAAAACGAAGAAGAAGAAGAAGCTGACGTTTCGTATAAATCCCAAGGAATTCAAATCAAATAAGTCGAAGATAGAAGAAGAAAAGGAAATAAAAAATATCAAGGTTAGAAGAGGATAGATTACGTAGAAAGAGAAAGATAAAGAGAGAGAGAGAGAAGGAAATTATTAGATTATTTTTTTAAAAGGAAATAAGAAAAGGAGGAAGAAAAAGAAGGAAAATTAGGTATACTAACACCTGTCAGGGACACCAATAAGGATCTAATCGTTTGTACTTGGTGTTACAAGACGTATACTACATAAGGATAATATCCTGATTAACGAATACAATTTGCCTGGTGCGTTTGCAGACACGAGACTGCCTGTCGTCCTAAGGCGGACGTTTCGAAGGTGAGTGCACCGAGGACAATGCGTCGGCGCGATCAAGCACGCGGTTATCTCTTTCTCATATATATGCATATATATACACATATGTATATATTATATATATATATATTGCGTGTAAAAAAGTAAAAGAATTATTTTCTTTTATTTCCCGTTTAGATTTGTATTTAGTTTTTTCCTATTATTCATCATCGATATCATATGTTTACACAACTTGGATGGATTTGTTCCTATCGATGCATTTTCTTTTTCCTCTTTCTCATTCTTGCTTTTGTTCCCCCTCTCTATCTTTCGTCGATACGATCCGCTGTTTGTGAGCAAGCTATCTGATAAATATTTTATCTCTGTATGAATAAGAGAAATCGCGCTCGATGTCTAGGCGACGCTTTTCCTCTCTCTCTCTCTCTCTCTCTCTCGTCATTTTTCCTATAAATATTGAAATCCTTAACGGTAGACGTAGCAAAGTATTTTTTTACATTAATGTAAATTCCTATCATCATTTGCATATAAAAAAACGTAAGCTATGAATACGTGTTGCTAGCCTTGTGCGTGAAACGTACTTCGATCTTTGTCGAACACCACTCGTCATTATACATTATGTCATCATCGAGAATCTTGTGTGGACGTTGGATATTTTTCTTTTCGTACATTTTGTCTCTTTTATTTAAGCTCTATTTATTCAATGTGTTATACTATGTTGCATTCAACAACGATTTTCTTCTGTGAAAACACATAGAGAGAGACACAGACAGACACACAGAGGCGAAAAAGGGTCAATCTCTAGCACTGTAACCACTCGTATTAGTGTGTAATAGATATAAAGGTCGTTTTGATTTAATGACAAGGTAAAGATACTCTCTTTCTCTCTTTCCTTTTGGCGATGTTAATCGCATCGGCTTCCTAAGTACACCTAACGGAAGACCCTCCAGTGTGTGTGACCTTGATCGGTGTGAGCCAGCATAGCAGCATGTCCGAGAAACGCGCGTCGATAATTCGTGTCGTGCGTTCTCCGTCTGTTCGTTCGCTTTACCTTTTCCACCTATCTATCTCTGTCTTAATCCCTCTTGTGCAATTGGTACATTTCTTGTTACTTTCCTCATTAAAATGTGTATCCATGTGTATCCATGTGTATGCTTGCTCTCTCATCTAATATTTTTCTTTTTACAATGTATAAAAAGGAAATGATGGATATATTTTTTGGATAGACTACTAGACTACGTTCTTCGTACTTACTTACACTTACAAGGATTACAATCTTAACCGAGTTAATATCGATTTTCCATCGAGCGTTTCCCAATGACATAATTGCATTAAAATGCACATTTTATATTCATCAATTTATTAGCATATAACATTGTAAATAAATTGTAAGTAATTAAAATGAACATATGAAAGATATTTGTTTGGGTCGAGTAACAGGTGCAGAAAAGTCAAATGTGTCAAGATAATTCTATCCGTCTATGAGGAAACATTGAATTCTTACAATATGTTTAGCAATCAATTACAAAATGTATCAATAATCAAAAAGATAGTTATTATAGATAGTATATTCTACGTAAGTCAATCTTGTTTATCTTTTTTTAATTATAAGGAAAATTCCTGTTTGTTTTACTCATAAATTGATTTTGTTGTTAATCGTAAAGAAATGACTATTGGTAATGACGCAACCCTGACGCAATACTGATATACTAATCGTATATTTCCGTTTCCCAAATATCGATTATGATCTATACTCGATGATTATGACATATACATGGCTCTTATGGAAATTGTAGCTTGAGGAGAAACAAGGTTCAAGTCAAACCTTATAATTAGGTTCTTCAATCGATCAATATAATGGGATATTATCGAGTTTTTTCATTTTATAAACTTAATTTTTAACAAAAATCTGTTATATACAGGAGGATGTACAAGGTATATACGTAGCAACATACATACATACACACATAGCTCTATTAAATAAATATTACAACGCGCGCGATAATAATRATAAAGATAAAGATAATATTGTATTCGTAATTCCTTGTATAAAACTTGTATAAAACGTTTTACATATGTTAATGTTATATTGCACATTGAACTTTATTAACATGCGTTGTATAATAAGGGTATTGTGGTGGAAGAAAAAAGAAAAGAAGCATTTTTTCATTCATTTACTTATAGATTATTTTTATAACATACTATATTTTATTAATAACGTATAGATTTTATTTTTATATTTCATTATACATATAAACCGTTGAGTCACACTTAGGGTACAACAGGTGCAAGCGCACACGCAACGTCGAACAACGTGCGTGATTATGTCTTATATGTATTTACACGCATTGTGATAATTACTTGGGATAACTTGGGAAAATCATTTAGAAAACTTGCTAGAAGAATATAATTATTAAGTGTGTAATGCTTTTTATTTGTCTCTTCTCGAATGAATCAAATAATGGATGGGATGGTATTATATTTCAATTGTAATTACATTGATCACTCACTAATGATACTTTATTATCTGGTATTATACGGTTCAACAACCGGATGTGAATAATAGTTAGCTAGGCAAACACACATTGTACTAAGTTCATTCCAAATCTTTCCAATTACACATTTGTATTAGGCTCGCTAATGTACAAAATCATTACAAAAATCTCTATCTCGCTTCATTTTAATAGATTTATTTGCACATCAGAGTATCAGTATAAATTCATTTCAACAATTTCTAAAAAAAGATCAAACTTAACATACGTTCCCACAAAAATACGTTTAATTGCTAAACGTTGCTACGTTGTATGTTGTAGATGTTTCTCTATCTAAATGGAATTTGCAAAATATCCAAAATATTGTAACTATTTAATATTACATTTGATCTTATTATATGGAGCTTTAAATAATTGCAAGCAAAATAAAATGAAAAGGAAGTTTTAACATTGGAGTTAGGCTCGTCCGTGCTTCCGACTATTCTCCAATTAGCCAAGAAAGCTCTACCCTACTTACAGTAACGCTACAGTAACGCGTAGCCACTTTTTTAAGTGGAATCTCAAAACGTTCCAGGTTATCTAGTAGTATACCTGTCTAGTGCTAAAATGAATGTACTTTCTTTCTTTTTGTGCATGTTTAAATATAACTTTGAAAATGATTATTCGATCAAATTAACGGGGACGAAAAAAGTGAGCCAAGACACGCGACGAGGAGCACCACCACTTAACATCACTATCAGATATCAGGCAGAAACACCTGACGTGATGTTCTTTTTTCTCGAGATTCCTCAGAAGGTTCTTAAGGTTCACACGCTCTCCTCCACGCTCTCCTCCACGCTCTCCTCCACGCTACCCTTCCTCCTCTTATATATTATTTCCCTTAGATAATTTATGTAGGTCAGATAGAATTAAACTACGATTTTGTTCTCTTTATTATCCTTCCATTTAACAAATGTTCATTATCTCATTCTACCTTTTGCACCTTTCAATGTTTCTATTGTGTTACAATAATGGAAGCTTTCTCCCTCTCTCTCTCTCTCTCTCTCTCTCTCTCTCTCTTTCTCTCAGTTATAAAAGAAGCCCTTGTTTGAGATGGCAAAGAATTCAACTTTTCTCCCCCTTTTCCCCCTCATTTGCATATATACACGGTCACCGGGAATGCATGTATGTTCTACTTTTCAAAGGTTTCTTCCACTGATTGGATAGCTCTACTCGTCGCGCGAGTCATCTAATCTCGTCTGAAACCTCGACAAAATGTCATTAGAATTACGCGAGTTATGCTACTTTTCTTCTACGTGATTTTACACATCGACTAATCTTACAATTGTCACTAGAAATAGATCAAAAACAAATTCTAAACTTTGTTTTTAGCTGATTGACGCCAGTTAACCGATGAACCATTTAACGTCCACGGTGACGTAACATAACGCGTTGCTACGGCTTTGTTATAATAGATATATATATATATATATATATATATATATATATATATATCTATTAGAGTGGTATGAAATATTTCATTTAAATATTACATTCGCCCAATTTTATAACAATTTTATGAGTTCTAATGAATTGTCATGATAATTCAACAAAATGATTCGTGACTTTCACCAGCTAATATGCTTAAGGCTCTTTTTAATCTAATCTTGATGATTAATGGAAAGATAATTCGTATCTTGTGTGTGTGTGTGTTGATAACGTGAAAAAATCAAATTGTTAGTTGTATTGACCACCATTTTATATATATATATAATGTGACCGTAATGAGGTCATATCATAAAATGAAGAAAACAAAAAAAAGATATATTATAGATATTAACATACACACATGTTATTGCATGTAATCTTGTTGCAAAACCCAGACTATTTATATCTCATATTGTAAATGAGAACGTCTTTTATTGTTAAAGATTTAACATTTAAGGGGATTATTTGGAATGACTAAAAACTACTTTGGAAAGCTAAGGTCGACGATCCTCTTTTATACTAAGGAATATAAGAGGGATAAGAAGAGGGTATAGGATCGGCGTTAGGCCAGACACGGCGCCAGTCTTTCTGTCTCCTTGTCTATATAATAAGGGGATCCTATAATATCCTATATACTTTCCATCTTCTTTTCTTTTTCCATATATACACATATTATACACTTATATACATGCGGATCTGTATATGTATTTTCTATGTTTATGACGACTGTGTATATCCAGTTGAATTTATATGCAAGTAGAGTAGCTCGAAAGTTTGACCGTATACGGAAACGAAAACGTACGAAACAGCGAATAATTTGAGAAAATTCAATTGTTTTTCCGGGCCGTGTCCTTCGGCATTTTACTCTCTCTCTCACACACACACACACACACACACACACACACACCACCACCACCACCATATACACGTACATATCTACTGTATATGACCTATATTTTCATCGATAAAGCCGTTTATTTTTAGAACTTAACGTACACCAAAAGCATTTTTCGGTCTTGACTTTCCGTTTTTGAAAAAGAAAATATCATACATTCAATATATAATACGTATAATATTTTCATATTTATTATTTATACTTGAAAAAATGTTGTGTTGTTACATGTAGAATTATTGGTTTCAGCTGAATGAGGCTGATGGAACCGTTGCGTATCGCCCCGGATGTCGTCGATATAAGTGCATTGAAAAAATGGACCGATTTTCCTGTTCAACATCGATTCACGGATTATTCGAATTCTATCGACGAACCGAGTCATCACACCATTAGCCCATTTCCCTATCAACCTGCACTTAACAATAAAATCGCATTATGGTAAGTTATCTATTGATTATTATTATTATTATTTATTTCAATTCCCCAATTGCTTCTTATTTATATTTTTGATTTTGTAGGACTGGCGATATATCGGTATTACAAGTCGACGCCGTGATAAACTCAACGAACGAGACAATGGATGAAGATAGCATCATGTGCCAAAGAATATTCGATCGTGCAGGGTCAGCACTTAAGATGGAAATCTATAATGAAGTAAAAGGTGTAGTACTATAGTACAAACTAATATACAAACTAAACTAATTCTTATAACGTTATAACGTTAAAACGTTAAAACTAAAATCTAATCAATCTATAATAATTATTTGGACAGAATGTAAAACTGGAGAAGTCCGAGTAACTCAAGGACACGGCTTACCAGCACGGTTTATCATTCACACGGTTGGCCCATATTACAATATTAAATATCAAACAGCAGCTCAGAATACTTTGCATTGTTGTTATAGGTATATAATATTTATTACGATACAATCATACAATAAGAAATGAATCGGGCGGAAAGTAATGACGTAATGACGACGGACTTTGTCCGATATGAAAATATTTATTAATGTTATTATTTGCATTATTTACAGGAATGTATTACAAAAATGTCGAGAGCTTGGGTTACGTAGTATCGCTTTGCCGGTAATCAACTCGGTGAGAAGAAATTATCCATCTGATGCAGGAGCACATATAGCACTCAGTATGTGAACATTTGACAAATTTCGAAACACTTTCTAATAGAATATATGTTCCAACAAATATGTATGTGTACTTAATATAAATGTATGTTTTTTCATCGTAGGAACGATAAGAAGGTTTCTGGAACAATATTCAGACTCTCTGACCTGTATTATCCTCGTCCTAGAAGCCTCTGACCTCGGTATATATGAAATACTTTTGCCACTATATTTTCCAAGAAATTTGGCGGAACAGGACAATGCGTGCTGGCAGTTACCAATCGATTTAGGTGGACCGGATGGAGAACCACTCTTACCTGACCGTCAAATTAGAATTATTGACAATCCTCAACATGCTTTACATGGTAATAACGCTATTAACGTCTAATTAGATTGAGCTTTTTGATTATTCAAGAATATGATTAAATCCAATGAACAAAAATGAGCAAAAATGAGCAAAAATGAGGAAAAATATAGACCGTATATAAGACCGTAAGGCTATGATAATAGAATTAATAATTATATGTGTTATTTATATTCTCTACGATTTCATCTATTAAAATATCTATTAACTTCTTGTGTTCCTAAAGAATCATTTATTTTTCAAAAGGTTCAAGTTCAAATCAGGGCAGGGCAGGGCAGGGCAGGGCAACCGTTAGAAATCGATCATACCGTTAAGTGGGTCATTCGGTAAATAGATATGGCAGTATGCATTACTTGGATGAATATCGAATTAGTCGATCGAATCGAGACGAGAGTGTAGGACCTTAAAGCTCTACAAATAGATAACTATTATTCTATTTTTATAAGAGTCGTCTAACAACCGTTCATCGAGAAAGATAGATTATAATATATTATTTACTTTCAAAATATAGGACAATAAATAAAATAAAGTCGATATAACGTAGATCATTTTTGAAACAAAAGTTCCTAAGACTTGTCATTTTACAATCTAAATACAATAACATTTTAGTTGAAACGTTATAATATCAGTTGTAAGAAAATATTTCTAATGACATTTTATAAAATAACTTTTGTGTGTTGCCAGACGACGAAGAAACTGTAGAACTTTCTTCACAATTGGAGACATCTGTAAATATCGGGGAACATGCATTTGCACAAATGCAAGGTGACTTGGATCGACAAAGGCTACTCGGAGAGAGATCGGTCACTGATCCTCTTGCTGATATCATGATCAAACAGATGCAACAAAAAGAAAGGTTAGTATTTGTCAAAACTTTACTCATATCTTCTTGTACCTATTCACATACGTATAATACGATTGTAACAATATAACGTACACATTAATATCTTAGGTACAATTAATAATCTTAGGTTCATTCATGATTCGAAGATCTAAGGAAAACGCAATATTGGGAGTATATTTCTATTAAGAAATAGTACGAGTTGTTCAATGACGAAGCTTTTAAATATAACTTTTCTTATTAATCGGTATGATTCAAAAAACAAAGTAGGAGGGTGTGTGTGCAAGCCTAAAGATACCAACATTCTTATCTTATTTAATAACGAGATAATTAAGCCTTTAAAACTTTGATTCTCTCTCTCTCTCTCTCTCTCTCTCTCTCTCTCTCTCTCTCTCTCTCTCTCTCTCTTTCTTTCTTTCTTTCTTTCATCTTTGTATTTTCATTTACAAAATATTGTTAAATATAGAGAAATGTGAATCTTTATAATACTATGTAATTTTTAGCATTTATATATATATATTTGTTAGTTGCTTTCTATTTTATTTAACATTCTAATACGGTAGAAGCTTAACAAATTGATTTTTCTTTTTCTCTCACRCAATATTGCATAATAATAATATCTGACGGTTAGATTATTCTTGATGAATCATCGATTACTCATGTCAGAAAATGTTGAAGTGCTTACATTTGGCAAACAATTTGAATACATCCAAGCTACGGTATATAAAAGAATACTTATGATTGCATTTCCGGTATCGCCTACGACCTCGATCTCGATATGAGATATGACGAATTATTTCATCCCAAAGGATGAGTGGGAATTCATGTTAAGTCAGTCAATGTTTAAGTGCATATGCGTAAATGTAATATATTTAATTAGAAATAGAGAAATAGGGATATGGGTGGAACTCATGCGTTAGGTCACTCCCACTTACGACGTGTGGGAGTATAACTAGTACGTATAACTAGTCAATAATGTTCTACTCTCCTTTATGGATTATTTGTTAATTGTTTTTACACTTAAATATGGACAAACATTTCATTTCAATTTTGTCTTTGTAAAAAAAAAGATTCCTTATCTTAATATTTATAATTTATTATTACTTTTAATGTTAAGAACCGGCTCTTACAAAAACAAATCCTTGATCCAAAATGCTCAATTTCGGTCTTAACGTTAATTATTTAACTATACATGTATGGAACTTTTTTAACGAGTTTTCAAAATAATAATCAATTCTTGGCAATGAATAATTTATAAGCAATTTAATTAAAAAAAGATGAAAGAAAGAAAGAAAGAAATATTAAATCATGCACACACGATATCTTTCGTCACGTCTCGTACGTTTAATATGTATGTGTATATGTATGTGTATATGTATGTAGTTAAAAGGACGTCGAGCAGGCGCTCTGATGCTTATTGGCAAAAGCGCGTGCCCACCAAACCAACGAACCAACTAACGAAGGAAGGAACGAACGAGACGACGTCGTTGTTTGCCTTCGTCGTCGTCGTCGTCGTCATCGTCGTTGTCCTCGTTGTCCTCCTCATAGTTCTGTCGTTGTCGCGGTCACGGTTAGCAAGATTCGTTAGCGTCTTTCAGTTCGTTACGAACCGTCGCACGGTATCATCGCGTCGCTTTTCCTCTCCCTCTTCTTCTCTTCCTTCATATCTATCTCTCTATTTGTATAACTTTTATTTTATTTATATATACACACGTATGTATGTGCACATAGTTTTTTGTTTAAATTTCATAATATAACTGTGTGCGTGTTTATAAGTGAGTTTTGAAAGAGTATAAAACAAAAACAAGATTTATATTAACAAAAAATGGTCATGATCGACATGGTGGATGTGATTGAGGATGAAGACCGGTAGGTATTATATTAAAACGTTACGTTGACATTCTTTCTCTCTTTTTTATTTTATTCATTATTGTATTGAATTTTTCTATCATTCATTGTTAATATTGACACGTGCTTTATATTATATAATTTCATTCATCATTATTATTTTGTATAGTCAGTGAAGAGTTATTTTATTTATATATGTAATATTTATCATTCAAATTCACAATACCTAAATGGACACCAATACCTAATCACGCACATCGATTTATTATATTTCATTTTCAATCTAATTTGATAGAATTCCATTTGACCTCTATGCTAGAATATATAATCGATATTTCTGCGTTATCAAACACGTTTGTGATTGGTAGTTACATCTGTCACATTATATAGTTATGTTATCATCTATGTATATAGAAGAAAATTTCAAAGTGTTATACCTTTTCTAACAAATTAATTGCGTCGTCGAATTTTCATACTAACATTAAGGATTTTGTGTTTTTCTTTAATTCGGAACAAAGACACAAGGTTGACACAACGTTAAATAAACCAAAATAAAAAAAAAAGAGAGAGAGAGAGGACGATAATAACTAATAGAATCGAAATTCGTAGTAGGGTACATCACACATACACACAGATACCCATAGAGTAGGCATGCGCATGTCTATCTGTGTGTACCAATTACGTGCCATATACGTGCATTGCGTCTAATTTTGGACCCGTTGAATCAATCGAATTTTACAAGAATCCGAATCAATTTTCATTTACAAATTTAAAGAATATAATTACAATATAAAAGAAAATACTTTGAAAGAAATTCGAATTTTGTATAAACAAATAGTATAGTTGTTACTAAATGCAATATCCCGAAATATAGATGAAATGAGATAAGGTGATAAGAAAAAGTAATCATAACATATTTAATCACCGTTGAATAAATTTGAATGCGATAACGTATTGCTATTTCATTTGAATCAACAAAAAACATGTTAATATGAAAACGTTATCGAGTTAAAACCTTGATATAAGTTAATATCATGTTAAATAATAGTACGTTTTCTTTCTATGCAATTACGACTTTATACATATCATCTACTTAGTTTTGTTTCGATCCTACTTGACACGTTTGATGTTCTACGTACAGGAAAGAAAAATATTTCAATATTTCAATATTTATGTCATTAAAGGAGATTTTTAACTATTCATTTTGATTTATATTTTTTTGTCAATGTAATCTTCACACACAACGGTCACAACGTCAATTGTTCAATTCTTATCATTCCACGAAGCAAATATATGAACACAAGATACCTTCGAAATGATGTTTCTATAAATATTTATAATAATAGTATAATATTTCACATCTACATGAGGAAATGAAAATTAAACAGATCACGTGTATTAGCATTAATTGCTTCAGTAATTAAAAAACACTCGATGATACTCTACTTCCGGTTAGAATACTCCTTTGCCTCTGTTTCTCAAGTATTCTTTTTCCTCTCTGGACTTGAACGCGTAATAAAAAAAGGAAACATTATTCGCACAGTTCTCATAACTAGTCTAACGGAACGCAATTAGTAGTTGGACTTATTTATTTTTTTTTTTTTGTTTTGTTTCAAACGACCTACTAGTTTTTCTTTTTAAATAAATAATCAAAGAATCGCAGGTGGTCAATTTTCTTACAAACACCTCTGTGTGTAAATGTAAAGTCTTACCGAACATTTTCTAATCGATAATCGTAAGCGCAGCAAGTAAGCGTAACGTGTTTCTTTGCAAAAACACGCACGCTCAACTTAACTTACAAATTCTTTTGATTGATTTATTTATCTTTTGCTTATAGATATGAAAGGCTTCTGAGAAGAGCAAAAACGGAAGATCTCACAGAGGTGTCTGGAATTGGTTGTCTTTATCAGAGTGGTGTAGATCGTCAAGGAAGACCAGTCGTAGTCTTTGTTGGCAAATGGTTCCCTGCTACAAACATTAATTTGGACAAGGTAATAATAATAATAATAATAATAATAATAATAATAATAATATCGTTTAGAGGTAGGTTTACGGTAGTTTATGGATTATTCAATTGCGTACCACGCCTTAGTTTATGTTTGGCCGCAGCCCTTTTTCTCTGCGCGCCACTGTAACAAATCAATATGTATATGTCCACAAATAGAACATCTAAAGAAAAAAGTTCCTCAATCGTCTCTATGATGTAAATGTTCATCTTCAAAAGATTAACTATAAAACAGTGTAGATCAAAAAACAACCCTATTTCTATTATTTTATATGAAATCGTATCTCGTTTGTTTTTGAAGGCTTTACTGTACGTCATTCAATTATTAGACCCTATCGTGAAAGGTGATTATGTAATCGCATACTTTCACACGTTGACAACAAGCAGCAATTATCCTAGCTTACAATGGCTACGCGAAGTCTACAATGTCCTTCCGTACAAGTAAGATTTATATATACTTTTCTTTTTTCTTTTTTCTTTTTTATTATTATTTATTTAACATACATTTTTGACTAATTTTCCTGTTTTCTTTTAGATATAAAAAGAATCTTAAGCACTTTTATATCATTCATCCTACTTTCTGGACTAAGGTAAGTATTCGTTTTCTTCTGCGTGGAATGTGTTCAATTTGGGCAAAATATTAACAAGTATTGTTTTTTTTTTTATTTTTTTTTTTTTATTTTTGTATTGTAGATGATGACGTGGTGGTTCACGACATTTATGGCACCAGCGATAAAACAAAAAGTGCATAATTTGTCTGGCATCGAATACTTGTACGAAGATATGGCACCTGATCAATTAGAAATTCCAGCATACATCACGGAATACGATATGACGGTAAAATGTGATTAAAATTCCATTTTTATTTATAATTGTGCAAAAATCTGACCAATTATAAAGGGAGCGTTAATTGTTTACAATCGTATCAACACGTTGACTGTCGCGTTATGCGCGACATGACACGACCATTAGTCAAAATACATAATTAGAGTAAATATCGATACTGATAAATTTGTAGATAATACCACCATCGGTCTTTATAAGCTTTTGAACAAAATAATGACATATATAATATGCACAAATAATTGTATAATTAGAAAGAAAATATGCAGGACATGTGAGGACGTTTTTTGTGTTATTAAAGTAATTGCTTGATAAGTTAATGTGAAAAATGCGCGCCAATCAACGTGTTAATAAACTTCAAAGGAAAAAGTTGAAGTCCTTATAGATCACTATAATATCATGAAATTCTATATAAATTTGCAGATAAACGGGATACGATATTACACGCCAGAACAATGTTCCGAAGTAGAGACATCGTCGCGAACGTAACTCCTCGAAAAAAGATGAAAGAGCGCAAGAACATACATCATGCGAGTATAGAAGAAAATAATGACATCTTCAAAGAAAAGCAAAAGAGAGAAGTTTTTTGCAAAGACGTGCTGCTGCTTAGGTTGAATACAAAATTGAAGCTACGATTATTTAATTATCGAAACGCGTAAAACTTTTATCCCATATGTCCCTTATCGTTCTTCCCTTTCAACGCAAGGAAAAAGAAAAAGAAAAAGAAAAAAAAACAGGAGAATAGAAAAACGCCTTATACAAAAAGAACGTCGAGAGAATAATGATGTAATACAAATATTTCGCTGATAGCTTCCTACAACACTAACCAATGTTGGCATTCTTCGAGGAAGCGAAAATATAATAATATATATAATAAAATATATATTAAAATCCTAGGACAATTTGAAACATTTATATAGTTTTTGTCATTTCTATTTGCTCATTTATTTTATTTCCTTAGAGGAAGTGACGCATTTAAATCTCTATAACGAATTACAACTTTGAAATTGTTAATTTTGTTTATAATTTTCACATTACATAATATTTCTATAGATACGGATACAAAAAACTGGGTTATAAAAAGTTGAAGTATAGAAAGAAAATAAACAAAGTTGTGAATTCTTGAAATAGTCCTAGTAAGATTGATTGACACGATAATTACTTACTTATATATGACTGATCTATATTCGTCGATATAGATCTAACATTAATTGGAGCTGGATCATAGTCAAGATTTGAATTCTAACTTGATCCTGCAACTGCCATTAGTGCACAAACAAAAATATATATAAGATTGAACATTATCTTGTATTTTTTTTTTGTAATGTTATCACACCTTAGATTATTACAAATTTAAATGTAATCATAATATTGGATATGCGTTTTTAAGCCTGCCGACAAAAATATGTAACTATCCGACAGTTGTAGGATCAATTTGAAATCTTCACTATGTACGCGCGTGTGTGTGTATGTGTGCGTGCGTGCGTGCGTGCTTGCGTGTGTGCGGGGGGGGGTCGTGTTTGTTTTTCGAATGATCGATGATAGATCATTAATACTCGAAAGAGTTCTCATTCGCCTAAACGAAATATATCGGCTGCCAAAACACCAATAACTAATATTCTCGTTATTGTAATCGTTATCGTGAAAAGTAATGAGAATGAATTAGAAAGAATGACAAATCTATCATTTCTTTATTCTCTTCTTTTTCCATATGTGATAAGAAACAAAAATTAGAATTAATTAGAAACAATAAGAACAAATATATATTAGGTGGTTCAAAAAGTTATTTCGTTTTTTCCTAACAAAGGTTTGCTTGTTAAAAATGCTGCTGTGTTTAAGCAAAAATAAAATGATCATCCAGTCCAGGATGTTAAACGACGAAGAATCCTTTTTCATTATCATAAAGAACAACGAAATAACTGTTGAAACGACCAAATATATAAACACAATTGTATTGTTATATGTATATTATTTTAATGATGTTTTATTAAATACTAATCTAGTAGGATATTGTTGAAAAATGATCAATAATTGACTATTTTATATTTTATATAAATAAATAATATGAATTTTGTTATATTCAGTGTTAGAAAAATACCAAACATACAATCTCGAGTTTATTGTAAGACTCTGATTGTTCCTTCATTGAATAAATGATTTCTTTATCATTGTATAGAATTATAAGCACACACACACACATTATGTGAGAAATGTGTGATGATATAAAGTTATATGAGAAAACATTCATGACGATGGTATAATAATAATAATAATAATACGTTAAATCTATGTGAAAATAGATGAAAAAACAAAATGTTCACGTGATTGTGAAAAAAGTATGTTGTACTTAGTTTAAAGTGCCGGATTAGACGTATATGCGTCATTTATTTATATAATTCTATACATAGGACACGAATGAAAAAGAATAGACCAAGTTGAATATGCAAAAAGAGCATCATTGTTATATAAATTATATTAATATATCGTTTGCAATGTGTGTAGTCATATAATACTATCGCGAGTTACTAAGTAGCAACTCCCGTTATAACAAAAATCTGTTATAAATATATATGAGAGTATAATATATAGAGAGAGAGAGAGAGAGAGAGAGAGTATAATCATCTGCCACTGCATAGTATGAATATTTTCGGAAAAGATGAAGACAAAAATTAGTCGTTTATTAATAAAAAGCCTTATGAATTTGATCATTACTATTTATTAGTATTTCTCAAAGAAGAAGAAAAATGCAATAAATCGCAAAAAATCGCAAAAAATCGATCAGCCAAGATCATGATGGCGCCAGGACCATATACTACATATTTGCCAAAAAATAACGGAGAGATAAATAAATAATTAAAGCAATAAAATCATTTGGAAGAGAGAGCTTGCTCGCAATGCGTTGCACGCGATACAAATCATTATAAGAATAATAATAATAATAATAAATTAAACAAAAAATTGTTAAGCGTCGTTTATAGCAAAGATTAAAGAGTTCATTTGTAAACGAAGGGTCATACATTTTCTGTCAGGCCTTAATACAGTAAATCCTATATATACGTATAAATGATTGTATATGTTATATTATAGATTTTCTGATCCTGAACGTGAAATAAGCTTTTCGTACATGACCAAGAGATAAGCAATCGTTTACACTCTGGCTTAGAAAATATCCAAGAGAATAAGTCCTACAATTAAAAGATAGAGTTATCTAGATAACTAAACAATCCTATGCCAGTATAGATTACAGCTAACAATTTGCATTTTTTCTTTTTTTCTCTTTTTCTCTTTTTCTTTTTTTTTTTTTTGTCAACAATCAATTATAGCCAATTACATTTGATATAAAATCTTTTTCTATCTGTTTTTAAATAGTCAGCAAGATAAAAACAAAAATACATATATTGAAACTATTTGACAATATAAGTACAGGGAAAAAAGTATGAAAAGAATATTATTTCAAATACAGATTTTAAAAGATGTGCCGCCATAAATTTCATTTAAAAATAAAAGTACATACATCATTTGCAGGCACCCTGTATCATCTTTTTTTATCTATATCAAAAAATGGAAAGAGAGAGATTTTTTATCTACATTTATCATGCGCGTGTGTCAATACTAATTATTATTATTATTATTCGATACACCTTGTTAAGGAACATTATGATTATTTTAATAAACAAACAAACTTCTGGTCAAATTTACTATTGAAGAAAAATTCTTTTACAAATTGGCTGTGATTTCTGATCAAGAGAATAAATATGTTTTCTGTGTATATCCAGACAATGTAAACAATCAAATTTGTTTCAATTCTCAAGACTCACTTTATATCCAATTTCTTATTCGAAGTTGTCAAAAATGTTGTAAACGACAGATTTTGAGAACATCCCCCCAGCTTGATTTGTGACAATCAATTTTAGCTCTGTTAATCTATATAATTATATCATGTGCCAAATCTCTACCGATTCGCCCAATTATTTATATTTATGTGAATTAAAAAATGATTTACGTTGTATTCATTTTAAATTATTTAACAAAAATATATTTGAAAATCTGTATCTTCTTATTACCGACTGGTAAAATGTGTGTGATGGCGCGGTAAGATAAAGTAATAGTTATTACCGCTAGATGGCAATAAATGTTTAACCAGTCGATAAAATAAATTAATAATTATTACCGGTAGGTAAATGGCGGCACATACTTTATATTAGGAGTTCATACAAATATATACATTTTGTTAGTTTCAGTCAATATCTAGCAATGTTTTCAAACTCCTAGTAAGATATACAGAAATAAATTGAATACATATTGAGAACTGCATATTTTGGAAAAAACAAGGATGCATTACTTCTGCTATTCTTTTGATAGAATACTACGGCCTATGGTTTTTTCCCAGAGTAAGTATATAAGTAGATACAATAAAAAACTGAAAAAAACTGAAAAAAAAAAGAAAAAAATCTGTTCGAAAAAAGGTAAACAAACAAACTTAACCCTATCTCAATATTATCTCAATATTATTGTAGAAAAGATATAGGTATCGGCGCTATTGTAGACTACTACAACTACAACTTCATCTATGTGAAATTTCAATTGGTATTTGCACCAAGTTTAAAGCCACAATGAATCTTCTCATGGACTATTACAAGTGTGGCAAATTTCAAAAAAATAGGAGGGGAGACGATCGCACGACACATCTTCTTCACCTTGTTAGAAAATAATGGAGGGGATCGTCTCTCTCAACGCTTGTAGTATATGTGGATGTAAAGGGTAAAGCATATACTATATCTCTTATAAGTAAGAGCTGACAAACCGAATGGTTCAGTAAACTAAAGGTTACCATGACGGACGGTAAGCAGAAGATTCGTATTGGTATCGTAGGTGGTGGATTGGTACGTACATAAATGTACACATATTTTGTTTATATTTATTATTGAAAAAGCTTCTTAGAAGATATTTCTTGCTAAATATTAATCATATTTTTGTCAGGTAGGAGCATTAGCTGCTTGTTACTTTGCTAAGAGAGGACATTCGATTTCTGTTTACGAATATCGTTCAGGTAATAATAAGCAAATCAAATTAGTTAAGCATTTATTTATTATTATACTATTGGAAAACTATCAATACTATAGAGTTTTAGAGTAATAATAACCCTGATAATAACTTACTTTAACTTAACTTACTTTCTTTCTTTCTTTCTTTCTTATCTTTTTTCTACTTTGAATCGTGGTATTTTATCGGATCTAATATATTTAACATATGTGTTAAATTGATACATATCTTTCAGATATTAGAAAGGAAAAGTTGGTGGGTCAAAGTATAGATTTAGCTTTATCAATACGTGGCCGAGAAGCTTTAAGAGCAGTAGGTCTCGAGGATGCTCTTGTTAATCGACACGGTATTCCTATGAAAGGTAGAATGCTACATGATAGAAAAGGCCAATTGAAAGAAATGATTTATGACAGCGTTAAAGGAAATGTAAGAATATTTTCATTATTAATTAATTCATTAAAACGCTTATTATTATTATTATCATCTAACATTTTTTCCTCTTCAATGTTTCCAATATCTGCACTATCTTTGTTGGATTTTCAGTGCATTTACTCAGTCAACAGACAACATCTCAATGAAATTTTACTTAACGGTGAGTAATTTCTACTAGTAATTTCAATGATCACTTTTTATTTCACATTTTATATCTTATTTGTACTGTACATATTCAAATGATAAAGTCAATTCTAAATATTATCTCTCGATAATACTTTTTGAATGTATTTATTAATTATTATCGTGTTACATACGTATATAGAGATATATGTATAGCGGTTACGCGAGCAATTTTTTATCGTGCATAAAGAGTTCTTATGTAAAAAAATAATACGAACCTGATATGGTATTCAAGATTAAAAAATGGTTTTGAACATCCGATAGCAGCCTATATTACGGTGCGAAGCCACAAGAATTCAAACGTATCGGGTTACTTTCATCCATACTGTTGTCTCCTTTTACATCCTGTATATACGTACTGTATGTACGATCATATAGAATGCCAACTAAAATCGGCCATTATATTTAATTCTATACAATGTCCAGACTATATCATTAATATTTTATAAATGTAGCTGCAGAAAAGTATTCTGAAGTACAGCTCTACTTTAATTCGAAAGTAATCGACGCTGATGTCGAGCAAGGAAAATTAACAATTTTTAAGTATGTATGTATGTATGTATGTATGTATGTATATATAGAATTTTGTATATTTATGAAATAGATAATTATAGAAATATTCATTATATTATACAATTGACATTTAAGTACGAAGAATCAAAGGACGGAAGAAGTAAATATAGATCTAATAATCGGAGCAGATGGTGCTTATTCTACCATACGAAAGATCTTTTTGAAAAGACCACTTTTTAATTATAGTCAAACTTACATCGAACATGGATACGTTGAATTATTTATTCCATCTGGAAAAAATAACGAGGTATAATAATGATATGAAGCATTAGATGTAATGAAGCATTAGATCATTAATAATATGAAATAATTTGTTTAAAAGTTTGCAATGAGTGGAAATCATCTTCACATTTGGCCAAGAGACGAGTTTATGATGATAGCATTACCAAACGAGGATCACAGTTTTACTGCTAATCTCTTCGCACCTTTTAGTACTTTCGACAAATTGAAAACGCCTGAAAATTTAATCACTTTTTATAAGAAACAATTTCCCGATGTATTGACATTGATCGGCGAAGAAATATTAGTTAGAGATTATTTCAAAAAACAACCGCAAACTTTGATATCGATTAAGGTACTTAGAACTATTTTTCTAGCTATTATCATCATTAATTGATATTAATATTTGCTATTTATGTTTACTAGTGTAGACCATTTCACGTTGGTAAAACTGCCATTTTGGTAGGAGATGCTGCACACGCTATGGTACCATTTTACGCTCAAGGAATGAACACTGTAAGTGTATACTATAGTATAGTATAGTATAGTAGCTTTAATTATGAAATAATATCTATCAATTTCTACTAAATGAAATTACAGGGATTCGAGGACATTTTATTGCTGGACAATCTAATGGAAAAATACAATTCGAATTTAATAGAAATTCTTCCAAAATTTTCCGAACTTCGATGTAACGATGCAGAAGCGATATGTGACTTAGCAATGTATAATTATATCGAGGTAAATAATTATAATGTTTGCATATATTTATCATTTTATATAATAGTATACACTATATATATATATATATATACTATACTTAATTGTAGATGAGACATTTAGTACAGACAAAATCTTTTGTTTTGCGTCGACATTTCGATACTTTTCTATATAAATTTATTCCAAATACTTGGATACCACTTTATAATACAGTACATTTTAGTCGAATGAGTTTCCAAGAATGTATTACTAATAAAAAATGGCAAGATAAGGTAATCATATATGTTATATACTATAAACAGTAATTATAATGATTATTGAAGTATATAAATTTAACAATAATTTATGTCTTAGGTATTGCAAAGAAGTTTGTGGTACTTAGGATCAGCGTTAACTGCTGCTATTTTTGCTATTTTATTTTCAAACATTTATTTTGAACAAATGAGAACAACGATTTAAGCTGGACTATGCAACAAATATTGACAGATATTTTATAACTAATTTTGATACTCTTCGTAATTACGATTAACGAGAAACTAACATTACACATGTAATCGTAATTATTTGTTATTATCAATTAATGATTAAAAATAATATGAAAAATATATAATGTTTCTTTCGCGCCAAAAATCGATTATATTCGATTATAAATTACAATACATTAGCCAATAGAAATGTTCGTAGATGACAATCTGCGAATCTAAGAATAAGATTGGATTGATTTGTAGTAAGCTCATTGGTCAATTGTAGGAACCAATCAACTGTAAGAAATGACTTTAACCTCGAGTGCTTGGAGGTAATTTCAAACTCGAATGAACTCGACAATTGATATGACTATTTTAAACGATTACGTAAGTGTAGCTTGAAAAGATATTAAAAAAAAACATGAAATAATGAATGTCCATTCGAAGAAATGATATTTATAAAGTAACATTCATTTAAAAGAGAATAATTCTTTTGGAAATCGAACAAATATAAGTATACACATTATTTTGATATTTTTCAATGGGAAACGAACACTCCCCACCACTCATAAGTTTCGTGCAGTAACGGTAGATGGCAGTATGGAAAGAGATAGAAAATGTAAAGAGAGAAGGAGAAGGGAGTACTTGGTGCAGTAGCTCGTAGAATAACGCGATAGATGGGTGTTCGTAGACGAAGAGAAAAAGAGAGCATGCGGAATGAAGCAATCGCGTTTCAACTGTCATGATTATTTCATTCTTCCGCCTCTTGTTGGTTTAGAAGTGTATTTAATACGCTATCAATAATCCTATACATTTATTAACTCGACAAAATTCAAATTCGTAGTGTGTGAAGTTGGTTATCATCATATGAAAGGAAACGGAATCGTCGTTTTTTTTCAAATATTAGACGACACTTCTCTTTCTCTCTCTCTCTCTTTATATAGTATATATATATACAAATATAATTCGTGCGTTTAAAGGAACGAGAAAGAGTGGTGCCAGTGCCAATTATATACAAAGATAGAATCTTCACCCTGTCTAAAGTGCATACAAGGGAATGCATATATATACATGTTTATGCATAGAGACATATATATACATATATATACATATATTATGTGATGGAAGATTGACGATAAGAAGAGCAGGGTAGTAGCAAAAAAAAAAAAAAGAAAAAATAAGAAAGAAGAAGAATTGTAAAAAAAAAAAAAAAGAAAAACCGGCTTTCCTATCTAGTAGTGTTTTTCTTTTGGTGGTGATTGGTTAAATAATCTGGTGCCGAAAATTTACCTTCTTCCTAGACTTTGTTGTCAATGACATACCGCGAGAATAAGACCGGTCATCGGCAATTCGATGTTCTCGCATGTCGTCGTTCGGCAAAGTGAAATACAGAGTTTTCCTCGTCGTTTATTTGCCTTTTCCTACAAACCTACAGCTGATTCGTTTCAAAGAAACCGTCGACATCGTCGCACCGGAGGTAAACGTTCGATTATCTTATTATTATTATTATTATTATTATTATTATTATTACTACTCTTTTTTACCTTGCACTGTTTTTCTCTCTCTTCCATTCGTTCCTTTGTCTCTCTCTCGCTCTCGCTCTCGCTCTCTCTCTCTCTCTCTCTCTCTTTATCTTATTCATTCTAGAGACAAGTACCATAAACGAAGATTGGTTATATTCTCTTAAAGCACGCACACACGCGCGTGGCAACATTTTATTTTTCTTTTAAATGCCGGAAAAATGGGTCTCTCCCAGTTTCTAGGGAAATTCGTAAGCTCGCATTAATATTGATCGGAGAGAGAAAAGGTAGTACGAAAGACGCAGAAGGGAGATGTACGAGAGAAAGAGAGAGATTGTTACGTACTGTGTGTGTGTGTGTATTTGTTTGTGTGATGTGTGTGTGTACTGTTCGATTCTCTTGAACCGCCCCAGAAGATCTCAGGATCCGCCCTAATCCAATTTTCACGTTACTTTCAAGTGATGCTTGAAAAATGACGATGTCTATATATTTTTGTTGAAATAAAGAAATAGGAAAATAATGAAACTTGTGTGTATTTATGTATGGTTAGACATAAGAGGATGATGTTGTACAACGTTCCCACAAGGAAATATGTGTGATTTACGATCGTCCGATAAACGTTTTTAATATCCAGGCCGATCCACTTGAGAACATGCATTTTGAGATTACAGCTGTTGTTGCTACTGCTGTAGCTAAAACTGCGACTCTTTCTGCTGTTATTGCTTACTACTATTATTATTACTATTGTTATTGCTGATCTTGCTATCACTGTCATTCTCGTGCTACGATTAAACTTGGAACGCATTCGACGCATCGGACTAAAATGATTATCTCTCTCTCTCTCTCATTGGAAGGTTAAATTTATTGTCTACTGTAACGTTAAAACGTATCACTCTTTGAATAAATTTGTAAGAAATAGTTAAGAAATTTTCAATTGATGCATGTTTGTTTGGTGGTAGTTTTTGTACATATATATATATATCATGTTATAGACTTTGTTGTTGTGATGTAGCGCGTCAATGCGGCGAGTAGCTGTTGCGTAAAGTTTCAGCCAAAACAGGCTTGTGCTAGCACGAAGAAGCCTCGTTAATGGAGCTGAAAAGTGCGCCAATGAAGCTGTCAATTATATCAGACACCTTTTGTAATGAAGTACGAAAGACCATTCACAAATACAAGGATCTATTTATTTTCTACGAGTAAATGTAGGATATATATTAAGACGACGACGACGACGACGACGACAGTCTTTTCGTCTAATCGTCTATATTATATATTAAATATAAACTAATTTCGTGTGTAATATAATAAATAAAATATATATCAAATGTTATGTCGTAACAACGGGTGAGCAAAATTTGCATCTAAAATAGTTTACCAACCAAATGATTACAATGTAAATAATGTAAATATTATTTATCATTTTTCTAAGTACAGGTAATATTTTTTACGACGAAGCATAAAAAGGATATAAATTGAAATAAGAAGTTTGCCAGGAGTGTGAGAGGGAGAGAGAGAGAGAGAGAGAGAGAGAGACTACAATCGAATTTTATTTATAATTTTCAAAGTAGTATTTATATATGATCAAGTATGAAAAGGACAGAAATTTACATTGGACAAGCTTGCCAGGAGATTACAATCGATTTTATTTATAATTTGCAAAGTAGTATTTACTTGATACCGAAATAAAATCAAGATTTTTGCAATTGCATACACAATTACGTTTAACAAATATTAAAACATTGTCAAAGAAATATATTGTAAGAAATGCTGCTTCCCCATTGATTGAACGTCTAATAATATTAGTATAAATTGTAATAGTAACGGATTAATGAAAATCCTTTTGAATAATAATTCAATTGAAGACGAAAGAGGAAAGGGTAAATCTTTTGTTACTGTTATTGTTATGATGACTATAATCGATCTTAGTTTAAACGAGATCTATCGTACAAATAAAAATAATACGTGAGAGATCCTTTAACCGACCCTAACGTATCAGCCGGTAGCACTTGCTATCGTTAAATCACGATGATTACCGCATTGGGTTTCATTACTCGGAAGTAGGCAGTTCTCGTTTCAGGGACTTTTGTACATAGATAAAACTATTCGTTCAAAGAGAGACACAGAGACAGAGAGACAGAGAGACAGAGAAAGAGGAAAGTAATTGGACATGTTATTTTTCACCTTTTCAATAAAATACAATTATATTATTTGTCTACAAACGAAACAAGTTATTTGTTTAACTAAATAAATCCAAGAAAAAGGAAACAATACAACAATCGTATTGTTAATCGTAATTGCGATCAGTACAGAGATTAGATTTTCATAACAATCTTTGATTGTCATAATACCTTATTAGTGTAATGACAGAACAGGTAGCTAACCTGTAACAAGAGGGTGTGTTTATCTAATCAACGTTCGATAAATGTACGAAGCGAATTCTCATCTAAATTCATATGCGCTTTTAATATAGTTTGCGCTTTGTAATTCTTTAATTTACAAATAATTTACAAAAACGTTAACAGCCAAATTTTGGAGATTTTTTGTTTTTAAGCATATTTTATAATCGCGTTGATAGAAAAAGTCATCCTCCATTTTATTTTCTTCCCTTTATTGTATGACGTGAATTATTTTTACGCCGAACCATTGACTTTGGTTCGCTTATCCCCATTTTCGCGTAGGCGACATGGTTTCTGATTGACCTTAGACATTTGCCACCACTTTATACAATGAATCTAGCTAACACTCATTTCTGCATAATTTTAAACAACTTGGAAAATCATCTTCATTGCTCACACGGCAACATTGTCCATAGTTAGTTATCTTCTATCCCACGTTCAATGAAGGATTGAAAAAAAAAAAAAACAGAAAAAAAACCAGAAAAGTATAGATCATCATGGTTTTTCATGGTTTGCCGCATATTACTGTTCGAATAATTTTATTTATTTTTCTATTTATAGTTTTGATAATGATCATATCTTACTACCTACCTATATCTAAATAATAAATCAACGTTAATATCTTAACGTTTAATTAACAATCTTCGTTGATATGAATTCTCCAAGAAGATGATCCGTATCGATAAACAGAAAATCTAATTTTACAGATGTTATCGCCAATATTATAATCGCATTTATTAACATGCGAACAAAATGCAAACGTGCTAAGAAACAAATCAAACGTATCTTATTTATGCACGTATTATTCACCAAGATTCTAATTAGAATTGATAATGGAGTTTAACATAAGAATATTCAAAGTTCCTATGTGTCGATAGAATTATTTCAACGTGATTTTTTAAATAATCATTTTTTTTCTTTTTTTTTTTTTTTTTGTCAAAATCAACACAGAATCCGAATTTTAATTAGATTTCATTGTACCTTAATCTAAAATTGAGATAATTTGTTTGTCAAATGACATGACTAATAGTACGTAGTTATCTAGACTAAATATGAGAGAATTTCTTTTTTATATGGGTCATATCAAATCATTTATGAGTGTAAAACAAACGACGGGTCATCGTATTCGATATTACGAGAGAGAAAGAAACAAGTTCGTTTGAACAGCTGAGACGTGTAATGCGGATACATCGCTGCTGTTTATGCCAATAATATTAAACCATCTGGTTGGTACATTACTAATAAGAGTTCCAATCCATCAGGATCTGTTTATTGCGTCTTAATTTTACTCCAGAAATATTGTCTGTTGGAAGATAACTTTGCTTTCACTAAAGAATTTCTATTTTTTTTCAAATAATTTTACATCGATGTAAAATGGAATGTAATTGACACACCACACACACACACACACACAGAGAGAGAGAGAAAAGCAAAAAAGATCTATATTAATCATAATTGAGCCGAGTCAAACAAATTATTCGGAATATCAAGTTATTTTTCAATTGACAAAAGCAAACATTATACGTCAGTTCTTTTTATATTCTAATGAAAAGAATGAGCATATTCGTGAGATTGAATTAGAAATATTCAAATTTGAATCCGAGCAGAAACCACAAATGGACACAAATGTGTCGTCGTATCTTTTGCGAGGCCCCGAACGAACGAATAACTCGTTCGAAGATAAAATTAGAATCGGAGCTGTGTTTGAGTAGGACGCGTGCCTGGAACATATGCCTGAATGGGGTCACCAGTACAACAAGTATGATGATCTACGAAAAAAATAACATCTTATTCTAATGACAATAATTCAATTATCATTATTTTATTTCATCATTATAACATTAATAAAAGACAAGGCAAGAATTGATGATCATTTCAACGATCCTTTAGATTGTTTTAAAGATCAACAAACAATTAAAATTCTAACCGCACTCTCAACAAATCTAACTCATCATTATCATTATTCTCCATAACGTTTATCCAAGGTTATTATATATTATATATTGTCGTTTTTTCTTAACTATAACACAAAGCAACGACAACGGCGACAATGATTAAAACTGACATCGATGTTGATTTTACGATTGTCTTTCTTCTCTATCGTAAAGTACATTTATTATCTTAAACATTATACATTATTTTCTTAAGAATCATCGGTTAGCAGGTCGACGCTTAGCATTCTATTTATTGATAACCAACACACATGTATAAATCTAGGAAACTGATAATTTCGATGTTTCATCCATACATGTTTCATCAAGTTGTTGTTGTGATACCTTATAAGATTAATTTATATCAAGAGAGTAGGCAAGATTTATAAAATATATATATATATATATATATATATATATATATATATATANTATATATATATATATATATATATATATTCGATCTTGTATGTAGAAAAAGAATTGAGCGAATAATTAGGAAAGAAAAGTAACAAAAAAGTAAAGAGAGGTCAATAAACTACTGAGCTCTTGGGTGCTCTGCTCTTTAAGTGTATACAAAACGATCATCCTACTATACCTATCTAAGGAGGGGTGGTGGTGGTGGTAGTGGTAGTCTTTTATGGCAGCGAGACTTTCGAGTTCCTATTATATTAATAATTATTATTTCCAGATGAAAATTGAAACGTCCCAGGATTTGACATAAAGGATAGATGTCCTATAAAAAGAATGCTGTTTATTGAAAATATGGAAAATCTTCTGCCGTAGTGGCAGGTGTGTGATGTTAGTCACGCAGACTCCCTCCTCGATGGACAATCCACCGAATATGTTGTCGTCGGTTCTCGAGGGGGAGGCGCAGAACGACGTGGATGACATTTTCCCACCGCATGTCGACACTACGAATATCGTAATACAACCAGAATCGCCAACGAGTAAGAAGCAACCATTGAAAACCTTCAAAGAGATCAATGCACTTTTACAAGCATCCAAGAAGAGGGAAGTAAAGTTAATTATAAGGGAGAACGCTTGGCCCTTAAACAACGGTATTAGGGCACAACTTTGGCCAGCTCTTTGCAATCAGTATGCTCATGGAAAAAATATGCTGGATGGATTTTACTGGGATATGGTGAATCAAGTCTTTGGAACTACAGGTTTGTATTTTCCTATGAAAACTTTCATTCCAAGCACATGTATATATCACTACGTTTTCTTATATTATATTTCTGTTCTTTTTTTTTTTTTTTTTTTTTAGAGTTACCTGAAAAGTCAATCATGTTACCGCCATTCGTCGATAGCACGCATTGTCTATCGTATAATTTAACGAGAAAAGGTAGAAGCGTTGCTGACCGAGTTGTTTCTGTTCTGGGATATGCTTGTCCTGATATTACTTATAGTCCATCGTTATATCCTATTACTGCTCTTCTATTACACTTTATGCCAGGTTTATAATCTTATTAATAATAATAATAATAATAATAGTAGTAATAATATCTTAGCTTTGTATTAATAACCCTTAGTGTGCACACCTTCGTAGAGAAAGGTGCAGTTGGAATCCACACTAATGGTTGAGTTATACATTAATTGTATAATAAATGTGTATTTTATATTTCTTTGAAATAGAAGAAGAATGTTATCACTGTATGGCCAGTTTAGTAGCTGTCAAAGAAAAAATGTTTATTACGCAAACTAAGCTTCTCTACGAAGTTACATGGAAAACTGTAGAGCAAATAACTAAAAAACACGTTGTAAGTAAGAATAATGATTAAATATTAATATATAACTGCTGTATATACATATATATATAAAATTATTGAAAATGTATGTTTTTATTGAAAGAAATCAGCAGCAGTACATTTAGCGAGGCATTGTTCTGGCCAAAGGGCAGAAAGAATTTATATGGATTGGATTTGGTGGATTCTTCAACTTCTTCCATTTCAACATCTTGTTAGAGTAATAGACTGTTTCTTACACGAAGGCATTAAGGTGAAATACAATTTTGAAATGCAATTTTCAAATACAATTTTGAACAAAGTTATATTATACACCAATGGATATATGGTCAATATGCATATTTATCTCATGATACGTGTTTTCAAAACAGTATATAAAACCTTCTCAGTATTTTCTCTCACATTAGTAAGATTTTATGGCTTTGATCCAGATGGTAGATAAAGATGAAATAAATGATGTGTATATATTCTAGTAGCATGAATGTTAAATTTGACGATTGACTTGGTGCCAACAGGAAACCGCCGCCCCAAGAACATTTTTGTGTACTGACTAAACCATCTTTAAGATTTTACACTTATAACTAACTATACATCTATGCCGTATTTTGCTTGAAAACAACTACTGCTAACTGCTATGTGTGTGTGTGCGTGCGTGTGTGTGGTCTATCTACCATGTATATTTAAAGGACAAATTTTCCAAAGATATATACTTTGATATTTTTTTTTTTTTATCTGTTAATATTGAAATGTTTTTCTTGGATATATTGAAGAAATTGTATTTGTCATTAGGTATTCTATCGAGTAGCTATGGCAATTGTCCTATTATTTTACAAACATTCGTCGTCACAAAATTCGGAATGGATGCTTGAAATAACTAACAAAGGCGTCGATGCTGCTCTTTCCAAATTTTGCATACAAATACCAGTAAGTAAATGAATATTATTCTTTTGGTAATATATAATACATTTGATTTTGTCGATAAAAATACAAATATTTCTTCATTTACACACAGGTAACGCCGGCTAAATTCTTACGAACTGCATTTGGAATTCGTGGACTTAGTTCGGCATACATATCACGAGTGTTCTTGCGTACAGAAATGGCTTTGAAAAGTAGAAACTTATTAACAGGCTCGAAGACATTAACGAGATCACGTTCTACGGATAACCTGCCTACAAGTCAATCTCAAGTCAACATCCAAATGATGTCTCATACATTGACAATAAGAGAAGTATGTTACATACATGTTATTTTATTATTCTCATTTGGGATGAATCCAAATATGTATGCAAAATAATGCTGCAGCGTGGATCACGTGGAATCAAGAAAATAGTAGATTATTATACATATTATATTCTATGTGTTTGTGTTCGTGAAAGCTTTAGTAACATTATATTCCGTTAAATATTGCAAGTACACATAATTAATGAACGCTATTCCTTATTTTCGTATATCGATCTTTCACACTCTCAGTTAAAAATTAACAAGCATATTATACATATTTATTCTATGAATTTCTATCAATTTCTACGAATTTCTATTTTATTTTTTCTATTATTTTAACTAGACGACAATTTCAGATGCAAGGAAAATATTATGAAAAAAAAGAAAAAAAAAGAAAAAAAGAGAAAAAAAGAGAAAAAAACTACTTACACAATTATGATGACTTGTGTCCACCTAAGCATGCATAACTTTACTACGCATTTTCCTATTTTATTTTACTTTTTTTCTGATTGAAGTAGTAAGTAGTAAGTATATTTTGGTCGATTAAAAAGCAACAACTTCTTTCTTTTTTGGCTATTGATTTGATGATGTCTATTTCCTCATGGATTAAAGTTTCAATAGCAGGCAAAATATTTAGAAAGTAATTTCGTAGGGTTTGCTTTGTTAAAAATTGCACAAATCTTTCAATGATTAAATTTGTTTTCAGAAAGAGTGCGAAGACACGTACAAAGACAGGGTATCGTATAATTATCTTTTTGGGAAATGTGTTGTTAGTTTCATGTGTTCTACGCTCTGTTCCTGAACTACTACCTGTTATAATCATACTCACTCATTGTTCCACTCATTGTGCTAGCTTCTCCGCCATTATCCACTCACAGCTACTACTTTTTTTCAAAGATTAATACGATCATTAATAAGAATTCACGTGCAATAATGACAATATACATACTTACAATACATACATCATATGTATATGAATATATATCACTGGATTATCGGTGAATTCTTGACACATATTGACAATACCATTGACTTTGTATTTGTTGAAATAGGAAATTTATTTCTATTTCTATCTTCGGATCCTTTTTTTCGCTCTTTTTCTTCTTCTAAAGGTGTATCTAGATAGCGCCTGTTAGCGATCCATGTGTGCTTGTTATTGCCTGATAGAAAAATCTAATGTGTGACTACTTCAGGTACACAAAATCAATTTTTATAGGTCCAAACTATTTCATTTATACTGAGAATGTAATATACATTAGATCAAGAAGCCGCCCTCTATGATGATGTGGTCACAAAATTAATAAATATTTGATGCAAATGGAAATTGACAACAACTACTTGACTACTTGACACACATGTTACTCATACTTTCTCTTCTCCTTTTAAGATTTATCTTAATCTACATCTCTCTTAGCGATATTCACACTTTCTTGCTACATTTATTATCTTCTGTGGCAAATACCCATTTTGATTATGCTATATAATTTAACTTGAGTAATTTGAAAATATCATTGGCTGTTGTTGCTCATATTTTACGACGCGCGCGTACATATGCATATGGTGATGGTGGTATACATATGCATAGAAAACTTTTATTATGCACACGCACACTGGCACACAAAATTGAGTCTAAAGTATACAATAATGTAACTGACGACTCCTGTGTTGCTTTGTGTCATGCTGCGTTACTGGAATGATGGATTTAATGGTGATGGGTATAGGGTGCTCACAGTCCTGGACCTAGAGCTCTCTCAATGGGTGTTTATCCCATACAAAACATATGCTCCCAGATTCTTGACATGCCTGATGTAAGTATTCCTGTACGTTTGTTCTCGTAAAAAATGAAAAAAAAAACAAACAAACAAAAAAAAAAAAAAGCAAATTCTGGAAAGGCAGAGCGCTTTCGTAGATCGTTCGTCGATTTTCTGTGGCATGTCGGTATATCGTCGTTATTGATGTATATACATTCTTGCAAAATATATATTCTAGATCAACCACGATAGATCAAACTAATTATGGATACTTAATTAAGCTTATAGACATTATTATTATTATTATTATTATTGTTACGCTATATATTTGTCTATAATTAATTTACATTGTTTTATTTTATTCTTTGATTTTATATTCCGTTCCATCGGAATTATTAAATGTAGATTTCTTCTTCATTTATTTGACAATGTATAAAAATGTGTCCACATCAATTTTTCAGTTTGCAGTATATTTCTTCCATGAGTCTGCAATACATTCTACCATCAACAGACATAAATTTATTTCGCTCTTCTTCAGAATGTCATTGTGCATTTAGTAAACTTCATGTAGGTTTGACTAGTATACCTAGAAACCTATCATCGTATGCATGTGAAATTAAACAAATCTTACATTCACATAACTTTTCATATATTTTTTCAAATCCCAAACATTTCATATTGAATTTTAACAATCGTTCCAATCTATGATTGACTAAATAAAATATCGTCCTGTTTGATGCACATTATACATAGGTGTTCTTTTTATTTAGTGCGAGTATTACACATTCTTCTCCCTTGCCTGTTTATACGACGTATTATTACAATTATTTGATTTAATATCATTACTGTGCAAACATTTCTTATATCATATTTTACTTTGTATACTTTTTTCATTTAAATTTATGCCCAAACGTTTAATTATCAATGAAATTTGCATCATTAAGTAGATTAGAGTTGAAAATAAGTAAGATTTGGTTCGATTGAGTGCATGATCTGTCTCACCACGCGTTATTGTGATTTACTTTGCTTTTGAAAAATCCAATAAATTGCTAAAAACGATTAATGTTTGCATATTTATCAAAATTGCACCAAACCATTTAATAGATATGTCTATTAATTCAATTTATTTATTTATTTTTTATACAGTTATTCACCTTATGGTCATGGCTACCTATGAGGATAACTATGTACCAACCAATTTTGCTGTATACAACCGAAGAACATGGATGTTCTTTGACGACATTTTATGTACGCGTTGAACAACACGAACCAACTCTTTTAATGATAAAGACATGTAATAACGAGGTAAATATGTCCTTTACATAATGAAATAATTACAATTACTTCATCCATTTTATTATATATATATATATATATATATATGTATATGTATATGTATATATGTGTGTGTGTGTGTGTTATTTTTTCAAAGGTTTTTGGAGCATATTGCTCGACAAGATGGTGTGAACGTAATTTAAAGGATGATAAAGGTCAAAGACAAGCATATTTTGGTACAGGAGAAACATTCCTGTTTAGTTTGTATCCAGAAAGAGCAAAATATCCATGGGTAGGCATGGATTCTTCTCACAATGATACTAGAGTACATCATTCGGCTGAATTATTTATGGCAGCTGATTCGAAAATGATAACAATTGGTGGAGGGTAAGTTTAAACTTCAACGTGTTAACATTGAAAAATAATATTTCAGTTAAATGTACTTATAATTTTGTATCATAAATTTGGTGTCTAGGGAAGGTCAAGCTATTTGGATGGATGAAAACATAAGATTTGGTAAAACCGATAGGTGCTCAACATTTAATAATCCACCTTTATGTGCTAGCGGTGATTTCGAGATCAGGGTACTCGAGGTATATGGTTTCGCCGGTGCTTAAAAACGAAAGAAACAAACAAAAAACGAAAAGAAAACAAAACCAGTTGCCATATCTATCGATTATTTTATTTCTTACTGCCATTTAGCGACTCTCTAGATGTATGAATGTGTATTATAGTATATTCATACACATGTTGGCTTATATATACATTCTTGATTATGGCTTTGACTCCATCATCTATATGTGTTAACGTCTTGTGCCCACATAAGCTGAAAACTGATGATATATACATACATATAGTCATATATATATATATATATATATATATATCCTCTTGGTAATTTGATAAATATACAAACTTTAAGAGAATACATATATAAATATTCTGTCGCAACGAGTTAATCAAAAAATTCTAAAAAGCAAACAAGGAAAATCAGGATATAAGATCTGTCATATATATATATATATATCCTCTTGGTAATTTGATAAATATACAAACTTTAAGAGAATACATATATAAATATTCTGTCGCAACGAGTTAATCAAAAAATTCTAAAAAGCAAACAAGGAAAATCAGGATATAAGATCTAATAGATGATTCTTATATCAGCTTAAATTTTTACGTGCTTTTTTTCTTTTCTTTTTTCTTCTTTCTTTTTTTCTTCTTTTTTCTTTTTCTTTTTCTTTTTCTTCCCGATGCTTGATTTCCGTTGAGAGTATTTGTCTGAACATACATACATACACACACCCACACACACACACACACACATACACGCATATATATATATATACGTATTCATACGTTGTTATGATGAACTCAATTATTATTATACCTCCAATTACAAGGTACGTGTGTATCAGTAGGAGCGTCGCTTTTTACACGAAAACGAATTTCGACAATAATCGCAGCATACATATATGTATATGTGTATACAAGAATGATATGCGTTATTTATGTTCGTTATTTATAAATAGTTACATTCATCGAGCTAGTAAATATTGTTATATACTTGTGTATATAGTTAAATAGATAGATATTGTATGTATATTATAGATTACTTCATTACGTCCGCGATTCATTACTTTTGCAATGTATTCATCTTTTGTTATCTTAACAATTTATTTATCTTATTGTTAACTTTGATCATCTATTAGAAAAAGTGTAAGAGAAAAAGGAGGAGGAGTGTTGACAAAATTCATATTCATAATACGTAACTAGCGTTATAAATATTTATGCATCTGTTACACAAGTATAAGTCCTCTTGTATAAGTATATATACAAGTTTGAAATCGTATGTAGCTCTATCTATTGTAAATATTATAAATATTATGTATTTTATGCACACAGATAGATATCACGGAGAGTAAACAAGTAAAAAACTAGCAAAGGCTGAATTTTGCAACTTTACGCTTCTCACGTAACGATTATTATAGCAAGTAATATAATATTGTTAGAAAAAACAAGGAGCTATATAAATTATATATA